>SKCR01036536.1:0-57373 GCA_019454045.1 Zanthoxylum bungeanum | reverse complement strand
CATGGGCGATAATGTCTTCAAAGGGACAAACTTTGCCGACTGGGAAATGAACCTCAAGATAGTGCTTGGGGCTGAGAGGGTGCTGTATACTATTCAGAGACCTCTCCTGCCTAAACCCACTGAGCCACTGGAGCTAGAGTTATGGAGAACTCATAGTGATGATTGTGACCAAGCTCAGTCAATTATGCTAGCTGCAATGACCCAGCATTTCAGACGCCAGAATAGGGACTTGGATCCCTATAACATGATGGCAAGATTGCGTGATCTTCACCGCACTAACAAGCGGATGAAGAGGTACGAGCTAGTAAGGAAACTCTTCCGCTCCCGGATGACAGACGGCGCATCAGTTGAGGCCCACGGGACTCAAATGATCGCTGACATAGATGAGTTAGCCAATATGGGCATTGTCTTGGAGGCAGAGCTGACGATTGATATGATCTTACAATCGCTGCCGATACTTGGAAACAAATCATCATCAACTATAAGTTGATGGATACTGATGACACTCTCGGAGAGTTGTTGTCCGTGCTGAAGGAGTCCGAAAAGGAACTCCTAAAGGGGAGCAAGCGCGAGGCGCATTTGCATCGACCTCTCATGCGACAAGGGCTGGGCCCAAGGCAATTGGAGGTGCGAGGAAGAAGATTTCAAGAAGAAGGCAAAGGCAAGTTGACAGTGGCTTCTAGGAAGCCAAAGGACAAATCTCACGACATCTGCCTCAACTGCGGCAAGAGGGGTCACTGGAAACGTGACTGCCGAATGGGCAAAGGGCAGATGGAGGATATCAAAGCTAGCAAGGCTATCGCCTCTGTATGTTTGTCATTGAGATAAATATGAATACTTCTAGTTTTAAAAAATGGATTTTTGATTCTGGTTTGTGGTGCTCATATTTGTACTGATGTGCAGGATCTGCAGGATAGCAGGGTTCTGGATCAGGGGAGATGGATCTACGGGTCGGAACGGAACACCTGTTGCTGTTTTGGCCGTAGGGACTTTTGTTTTAGAACTGCCCTCAGGGCATGTACTTAAACTTTTGAACTGTTATTTTGTACCTAGTTTAACTAGGAATATTATATCTGTATCCTTGTTAACCCAGCAGGGTTACACTTTTGTATTCAGAAACACTGGGTGTTATTTATATAAAAGTGATACAGAAATTTGCACAGCTGTTGCAAATAACGGTCTTTATATTTTGAATATAAATGAATCTCCTAAAATGACAAACAAAAGGCTCAAAAGGAGTAATCTAAAAGATGAAGCTTACATGGGCATTGTCGTCTAGGACACATCAACAAGACTCGCATATCCACACTTTCAAAGAGTGGGTACTTGGACAAATTTGATCCCAATTCATATGACGTCTGCGAATCTTGTCTTTTAGGCAAAATGCCTAAATCACCTTTTAGCGGTAAGGTGAACGTGCCACAGAACTGTTGGCTCTCGTTCATACTGACGTATGTGGGCCCATGTCTAGCCAGGCTAGAGGTGGATTTCACTACTTCGTAACCTTTACAGATGATGCATCTCGTTACGGTTATGTGTATCTTATGAGACACAGTCGGAACTTTTGAGAAATTCAAAGAGTTTCGACACGAAGTGGAGAAACAAACAGGGAAGAGTATTAAGACATTACGGTCAGACCGTGGTGGCGAATACTTAAGTTATGAGTTTCAAGATTACTTGAAAGAATATGGTATTCTTTCACAGTGGACTCCTCCTGGAACACCGCAATTAAATGTGGTGTCCGAACGGAGAAACCGCACCTTGTTGGACATGGTAAGGTCAATGATGAGTCGCACTGAGCTACCAATCCTTCTGGGGATACGCATTAAACAGTGCTATACTTATTTTGAATAAGGTACCACCGTCAAGTCTGTTGAACAGACTCCATATGAGATATGGACAGGAAGGAAACCAGGTTTCTCTCTTCCTGAAGATTTGGGGATGCTGGGCATATGTTAAACGTTTGGAAGGTACCAAACTTGAACCCAAATCTGATAAATGCCTTTTCGTAGGATATCCTAGGGAAACCAAAGGATATTACTTCTATCACCCGCAAGAGAACAAAGTATTTGTTGCTCTACATGCATTTTTCCTTGAGAAGGATTTTATAAATGCAGTGGTAAGTGGGAGGAAAGTAGAACTCGATGAAGATCGAAGTGATACTGTTCCTGGCAATGAATCAACGACGGAACAAGAACAGACCGTCCGGGATGAGTCTGTACCACAAACTTCACATACACAAGGACCGCGTAGGTCGGAGAGAGTCAGAACAGTACCTGAGAGGTATGGGTTCCTGATCTCACCTCATGTAGATATTAATCTTATTGAGGATAATGAGCCGGCTACGTATGAGGAAGCGATACGAAATATCGATTCCGCTTTATGGCAAGAAGCCATGAAGTCCGAGATGGATTCCATGTACGCCAACCAAGTTTGGACACTGGTTGATGCACCAGAAGGCGTAAAGCCTATTGGATGCAGATGGATCTTCAAGAAGAAGACCGACATGGATGGCAACGTTCAAACGTACAAAGCTAGGCTTGTAGCGAAGGGTATCGTCAACAATACGGTATTGATTATGACGAAACCTTCTCACCCGTTGCCATGATTAAATCCATTCGGATAATGCTTGCAATAGCTGCATATTTCGACTTCGAGATATGGCAGATGGACGTTAAGAACCGCTTCCTTAACGGAAACCTTTTGGAGGATGTTTATATGCAACAGCCTGACGGTTTTATCGTGCCAAGACTTGCAAACAAGGTTTGTAAGTTAAATCGATCCATTTATGGATTGAAGCAAGCATCACGGTCATGGAATCAGCGTTTTGATGAGATCATAAAAGAATATGATTTCGTGCAAAACGCAGATGACCCTTGTGTATACAAGAAGGTTAGTGGGAGAGCACTTACTTTTATTGTCCTTTATGTCGACGACGTATTGCTTATAGGCAATGACATTCCCATGCTAACGTCGGTGAAAGCTTGGCTTTCATTAAAATTCTCCATGAAAGATCTGGGAGAAGCAGCCTTTATTCTTGGAATAAAAATCTACCGGGATAGATCTAGAAGCTGCTTGGACTCTCCCAGAGTACATACATTGATAAAGTGTTGAAGCGATTCAACATGGAACAATCCAAGAGGGGATTGGTTCCAATGGTACGTGGTACCTCTCTGTCTAAGGACATGTGTCCTAAGACTCAGGAAGAGAGAACAACATGAGTCGGATACCGTTCGCCTCGGCAGTCGGATCGATCATGTATGCCATGATATGTACACGACCTGATGTCTCATATGCTTTGAGCATGTGCAGTCGCTATCAGGCCGATCCAGGTGAAGGTCACTGGATAGCAGTTAAGAATATCCTTAAGTATCTTAAACGAACTAAGGATGCTTTCTTAATATATGGAGGTGGAGAACTTGCGGTATCTGGGTATACCGATGCAAGTTTCCAAACCGACAAGGATGACTACAGGTCACAATCCGGGTACATTTTTTGTTTGAATAACGGAGCAGTGAGCTGGAAATCTTCCAAGCAAGATACTGTTGCCGATTCAACAACAGAAGCGGAGTACATCGCTGCATCTGAAGCAGCAAAGGAGGCAGTTTGGATCCGAAAGTTCCTAATCGGATTAGGAGTAGTTCCGTTAGCAGCTGAGCCCGTTCCATTGTATTGTGACAATAACGGGGCTATAGCGCAGGCTAAGGAACCAAGGTCTCATCAACGGTCCAAGCATGTTCTTCGACGTTACCATCTGATTCGGGAGATTATACATCGTGGCGATGTAAAAGTCGAGAAGGTCACATCAGATGATAACATTGCAGACCCGCTGACGAAGGCTGTCATTCAGCAAGTTTTTGAACGACACATACATAGTTCGGGGTATTAGATGCTTGAGTGACTGGCTATAGGCCAAGTGGGAGATTGTTAGACATTATGTCCCATAGCGTCACTGTTTGTAAATGATTGTATTATTGTACAAAATAACTATGTGATAATGAAATTGCCTTTTGCCGTTTTGTAATGTTATTTACTTTGATATATAAATGGCGAAAGTCCATATGATTAGTACCGGATTGAGATGATATGAGACAGTATCAATCCATAAAGGTTTAATCATTAAATATCCCTAGTCGTAGTATTATCGAGATCGGACATCGATAATGCGGAATAGACTAGTATTGCGCTTGTGCACGTTGTGAGGGCACAACGGCATAGTTCTCATATATTAAGTATTGGATACTTATGCAAGTGCGATAGGAGGTTGTGTTTTACCGATGGTACGGAAAACAGCTTCGCTCTGGATAGACCCCCGCGGAATCCCATTGGTAGTATGTCTGCGTGTCTATGGGAGGCCGCATCAGGGTAGGTGTATATGGTCTTAACCTGAGACTTACATCGCTAGTACTTGCGACAATCGGTAAACTTTGGTTTTGGTGGTTGGGGACCTTAACCGGTTCTGTGTACACCTCTTCTGGGTTTATCGAGAATCGTAGTGTACTGGATGTGATGTCGAGATGGAAGTATCGCTTCAGACATATGGAGGTGATGATCACGCAGGACACAGAACTAGTACTCTATAAAAGGTTGCAACCGTCGGGACAATATGACCAGGTCAGGATTGTTCGATTTAAAGAGACTGGTTGCTTGATGTCCGATATATGTTTCGTACGGGGCAGACACATCTCCAGCCCCAGGCCTAACATGTGATCATCCGATACTGGATCGATGTACGCAATACTACGGTATACTACGCTTGATACAGATCTTATATTCCTAT
Organism: Zanthoxylum bungeanum; assembly: GCA_019454045.1. NCBI lineage: Eukaryota > Viridiplantae > Streptophyta > Magnoliopsida > Sapindales > Rutaceae > Zanthoxylum > Zanthoxylum bungeanum. The sequence continues at coordinate 52,593 of SKCR01036536.1, read as the reverse complement.
AAGAATATTTCTGGAGAATTGGGTAGGCATGGCGCTTTGCTAGAAGCCAACCTTGTCTTGTAAATCGGTAAAGACGTAGTACGAGGTACGTACGTGTTCGGATTATCCGACGACCGTATTTACTGCCAAAATATCCGGAGATCTCTTGGGTCGCTTCCTGAAGATTCACCTATGATATTTGATTCGAACTTAATTAATCTTGGATTAATTGCGGAGAAACTTTATCTCGGATAAAGTGCCTAATTTAGAGAGAGAACGATTAATTTGGAATTAATCGATAAAATTATTGTATTCGATATAATAATCGAAATTCGATTTCGACGCGAAATTAAAATTAGATTTTAATTCGGGCATACGAGTTAATTTAGAATTAATTCGTTAGCGACGTAAATAATAATTTCGCCAGGCGCAATTATTTATTTAAATTCGGTTTAATTAACGTCGCGACGTAAGCTCGGTATTTCGGAAATATCGAACCCGAACGCGTGAGTGGACGTGGGCCCACTTTCATTGGGAAACGTGTGGGGCCCACATGACACTTGTCATTATATGCATTATTTAATTGATAAGGCATTGCATGGTGATAGTGTGCATTACACTCAAAGGCATTGCATGGTGATAGTGTGCATTACACTCAAATGTTTGCATGGAGTTTGAGTGTTTGACACTCTAAGCCATTGCATGGTTTGTGTCATAGATTTATTATTAATTTAATAAAATTATGGCATAAATATAAATTGATTTTTGGTAAAACAAAATCAATTACACAAAACTCTTTCTCTCTCAAATTTCTTACAATTGCCGTGAATCACCATTGACAAGGGCAAAGGAAGATTTGATCTTCTATTCTCCATTTTTGCTAGCACAAGCAAGGGATCAAAGGAGGTGATAGGGAAACCATCAAAGAGCTTGGAATACAAAAGCTTGGAGCTTCAAGTCTTCTTCCTCCTCTTGGCCGAATCTTCCAACACTTGGAGCTTCCACCATTTGATCATCTTCTTCATCACATAGCTTTGTAAGTATGATTCTGCCATGCTTCAAGTCTTTTATATATATATTCATTTATAGTATTTCATATGCTTAATCTTTGTTTGGGACATATTATAGAAACCAACAAAAATAACTTATTTATACTTAAGCCCGAAATTAAGCAAAATAAGTAGAGCATAAAATCTTTGGAATTTATGTGATGATGACTTTAGTACTTAATTTAATATACTTGTGATAAATCTAATTTTAGATTTAAGAAGTATTAAATTGCATTTATAATTCTGGAGAATTAATGGACTATTCTAGATGAGATAAAGTCAAAGTTTGCAATTGGGCATGTAGCACGAGGTGCACATCGTTTCGATATTCTAAAAACCCAAGGCTTGGCCTAAGGTTCCTAAAATATTGAAAAGATAATTGACATATACCAAAGTGACTACCATTTGGATATGGCAGACCGAAGGAATTAAAGAAAGGGCGATGCTCTAACTTTAAAATATTTGTCAAAGTTATGTTCACTACTAGTATTGAAATTTGATTTGATTTTAAATACTTAGTGTGGTACATAAAATATATGTATTGATGTTCAGAATCCGCTATGAGCTGGATACTGACTTCAAGCCGAGATTTCTCTGCGAATCAGAAACGGGACGAAAGTCGCTATTTCGACCGTAGATACCTAAGTTTAGGAACTACCATTTGGGTGTGTACTTAAATTAGGAACTGTTATAATGTAACTAATTTGACTAGAGACATTATCTCTATATCAGTGTTTAATCCGTTACAGATAAAACCTTTATATTATAGAACACTAAGTGTTTTATTATATAAAGATGATACTGAGATAAACATTAGATATAAATAACAGAATTTATATTTTGAATATAAATAAAATCTGAAACATATAAAATGACAAATAAATAGCTCAAATTGATTTGATCAATAGAGACTTATTTGTGGCATTGTTGTCTAGGACACAATTTAACGAGACTCGTATATCCACACTTTTGAAGAGTGGGTACTAGGACTGATTTGACTATTCAAATAAGGTCTGCGAATCTAGTTTATTAGGTAAAGTACCTAAAATACTATTTACTTGGTAATAGTATAAGGGCCACCGACCTGTTAGCCCTATTCATGGTGAAGTAAGTGGGCCCATATCTAGCTAGGCTAGATGTGAACATGAATATTTCGTGACCTTAAACGGATGTGGCATCACGTTATGGTTATGTGTTTCTTTTGAAGAACACAAATCGGAAACTTTTAGAGTTTCGACACGAAATAGACAAACAGATCGGCTATAGTATTATACCGTCACGGTAAGACCGTAATGGAAAATACTTAAGCAATAAGTTTCTTATATACTTGAAAGAGTATAGTATTCTTTCAAATGGGGACTCCTCTCGGAACACGTCAAAGTGACGGTGTGTCCGAACGGATTAACCGAATCATGTTAGACATGATAAGGCTAATCAAGAGTCGCTCTGAGCTACCATTTCCTTCAACGGATAAGTTTTAACAGTGCAATAACTTATTTAGAATAAGGTTCCATATAAATCTGTTTGACAGATGTCATATAGGATATGAACAGGGAAGAAACGAGGTTTCTCATTCCTGATAATTTGGGTATGCCAGGCATAACGTTTGGAGATACCAAACTAAGGACCCAAATTGGATAAGTGCCAATATAGGTTATCCTAAGGGAAACCATAAGTATAGTACTTATAAATCTCACATGAGAACAATGTGATTGTTGCTCACCATGCGGTTTTTCCTGAGAGGAATACCGATATGCAGTGGTCAGTGGGAGGATAGTGATACTCGATGAAAATCGGAGTAATACTGTTCAAGGCACAAAGTCCGTAATGGAACACAAATAGTTCATCAATGATGAATCTGTACCATTAATCTTCGAATACACAAGAACTGAGTAGATCGGATAGAGTCAGAAAACAACCTAGGGTATGGGTTTCTGATCTAACCTCATAAAGATGTCAATCTTATGAAGGTATATGCACCGACTACGTTTTGAGGAAGTGATACGAGGTATCGACTCCCTATTATGGCAAAGTGCCATGAATCCGAAATGGATTCCATATATAACAACTATTTTGGATACTAGTTGTTGTACCACAAGGCATTGTGCCTATTGGTACATTAAACGTCTTCAAGGAAGACATACATGGAAGGCAATATACCAACGTACAAAGCTGGGCTTTTGACGGAAAGGTATCGTTATCAACATTGTGTTAATAACGGTTCAACCTTTTACCTGTTGCCATGGTAAATCCATTTTGAAGATGCTTGTTGATAACTGCATATTTCATTTATGAAATGTGTCAGTTGCAGATCAAATTCGCTTTCCTGAAAAGGAAACCTTTTGGAGGATACTTACAACATCCTGACGATTTTGTATAACCGACAAACAAGGTTTGCGGGTTATTCGATCCATGTTTGGATTGAAACAAGCATAAGTTCTTGGGCTGACGTTTTGAAATAATCATAATGGTTTATGATTTGACTCAAAACGAAATAATTCTTATGTATATAAAGAGGTTAGTGGGAGGGCACTGACAATGAAATTCCCATAAAGCAATTGATGAAAGCTTGGCTTTCATAGATATTCTTTCATAGAATTCTCAGTAGAATTCTGGGGAGTAACAACCTTTATTCAAGGAATAAAGATCTACAGGGATAGATTTGGAGTTGTTAACACTCTCTGGGAAATTGTACATTTAAAATGTACTTGATATGGTGTCTCATACGCTTTGAGCATATGGAGTCACAATCGGGTCAATCCAAGTGATAGTCATTGGATTGAAGTTAAGGACATCTATTAGTATCTTAGAGAATTAAAGATGCTATCTTAAATAATGGAGCAGGAGAACTTGAAGTGACTAGGATCACTGCTGCAAGTTTCCAAACCGGTAAATACTGCGGTACTATAAAGTTTGAATAACGGGACAGTGATCTGGAAATCTTCCGAGCAAGATAACTGTTGCCGAATAAACAACAAATACGGATTATTGATGCAGCTGAGGCAGCTATAGAATCCATTTGGATCGAAAATAAATCTAATTAGATTAGATATAGTTCTTTTAGCAGCTGAGCTAGGCGTCAGCACATGCTAAGGAATTAAAGGTCTCATCGACGATCCAGATATATACTTCTATATCATCTGATTTGTTCGGATCATACATCGTGGCGATGTGATGATCGTGTAAATCGCGTCAGACGATAATTAAGCAAATCCGCTGACGAAAACCTTTCCTCAGTAATTTGAGCGAACCGTACATAGTTCGGGTGTGGGACACTTGAGTGACTGGCTATGTGCCAAGTGGGAGATTGTTGGAAAAAATGACCCATATCGTCACTATTTGCACAGATCATTGTGTTGTTGTAGCAAATTAACTATGTGACAAGGAAATTGCACTCTCATCATTTGTGATTAGATCACCATAGATATATAAATGAAGAGAGGTCCCTATGATTAGTTCCTGGATTGAGAATGATATGAGACAATATCAATCCCCGAAGGATTAATAATTAAATATCCCTAGCCGGATTATTATCGAGACTGGACATCGATAATGCGGAATAGGCTAGTATTGCACTTGTGTGCGTTGTGAGGGCACAACGGCATAGTTCTCATATATAGAAGTATTGGATACTTATGCAAGTGCGATAGGAGGTCGTGTTTCACCGATGGTACGGGAAACAGCTTCGCTCTGGATAGACCCTTCGGAATCCCATTGGTATTATGACTATGTGTCTATGGGAGGCCGAAATCAAGGTAGGTGTGTATAGTCTTAACCTGAGACTTACATCGCTAATACTTACGATAATCGATAGACTTTGGTCTTGTTGGTATAGGGATTTAACCGGTTCTGCGTACACCACTTCTGGGTTTATCAGAGAGTCGTAGTGTATTGGGTGTGATGTCAAGATGGAAGTATCACTTCAGTCATAGTGGAGATGATGTCACGCAGGATACGGTATTAGTACTCTTAAGTGTTGCGCAACCATCGGGATGTTATGACTAGGTCATGCATATCCGATTATAGAGACTAGTTACCAGACATCCGACATGTGCTTCGGATGGGGCAGACACTTATCCAGCCCCAGCCCTAGCTGGTGACTATCCGATACGGGGCCGATATGCACAATACTACGGTATACTACGCTTGATACAGATCTATATATTCCTGTAAGAATATTTCTGGAGAATTGGTAGGCATGGCGCTTTGCTAGAAGCCAACCTTGTCTTGTAAATCGGTATAAACGTAGTACGAAGTACTTACGTGTTCGGATAGTCCGACGACCGTATTTACTGCCAACATATCCGGAGATCTCATGGGTCGGTTCCTGAAGATTCACCGATGACGTATGACTCGCACTTTAATTAATCTGGGATTAATTCGATGAGAGAGAAAATTAATCTGGGATTAATTACGGAGATATTTTATCTCGGATAAAATATCGTTAAAGAGAGAGAACGATTAATTTGGAATTAATCGATAAATTAATATATTCGATATATTATAACGAAATTAGATTTCGACGAGGAATTGAAATAGATTTTAATTCGGGCGAACGAATCAATTTAGAATTAATTCGTTAGCGACGTGAATAGTGAATTCGCTAGGCGTAATCATTTAATTACGACGCAACGGAAAATTCGTTATTTGGAATAAGCGAACCCGAGCCCGGGATTGTTTGCGAGCGCATTCGCATTTCGAATTCGAGTGCGGCACGCAAGTCAAATCAAGTGTCAAATCGCAAATCACATCAAGCGTCAAATCACATGTCACTTTGAGTGATGTGACATTTGAGTGATTGATGTGAGTTGATTTGTGTTGATTGACAAGCATTTAATGCTTTACTTTTGGAAAAAGATTTTGGTATATATGTTTTATTTATTTTTGGAAAAATAAATCAATAAAACCTATTACTTTTTCTTTTCCCTCCTCTCTCTCCTCTGTACATGTTTTTGCTCATTTTGGAGCCAAAACTTCTTCATCTTCTCTCTCGGTCTTGGACCGATTTCTTCATTTCTTTCTCTGGTTTGACCGAAATAAATTGGAGAAGCAATGATCTTGTTACAAGATCTATGTGCTAGCACACTTATGGAGGAATACAAAGGTGATAGGGAAGTGAGTTCGTGAGCTTGGAAGCTTGAAGCTTGGAGCTTCAATGGTGTCCATCAATGGCCGACTCTTGGAGGAGGAAGCAGCCCTCACGCCGAGCAGTCCACCATGTTCGCAGCTCACTGCCGAGCAAGGGAGAGCAGTGCGTTCGTGGTCTTTGTTGCATCTCTACCGATCAATGTGAGTTATTATGCACCTCATTTGATATGTATTCAACTAGTTTATGCATGATTTATTATCCTTGGGACTTGATTGAAACTCAACAGGAGAGAGTCACGGTTTTGTGTGTAATGAGTGAGTGAGATGAGTTTCCAATTTTGTCTAATGTATTATTGATTTCAAAAATCAAAATCATTTACAAAATCAAGTTGGTAAAAAGTCTTTCACAAGTCTAACTTGTGTAATTTACAAGTTACCAACCACTACCAACGTCTATCAACATAAAGTGATAAAGTTGACTAGTGATGTGACTATGTGTGGGCCCCACTTTGATTCAAAATCCGAGTGGGCCCGCGAACACATTCCGGGCTGGGGTTCGTTAATTCCGAATTAACTAATTTTTCGTTGTGACGTAATTAAATCCAATTTAATTAAATAATAATGCCTTGCAAAATTATTACGAAAGTCGCTCGCGAATTAATTCTAAATTAATTCGTTCGCCCGAATTAAAATCCAATTTTTATTCCGTTATGAAATCTAATTTCATTTAATATATCGAATATATTATTTAATCGATTAATTCCAAATTAATTGTTTTCTCTCTATAATTGAATTTTATCCCAGATAAATTCTCGCCATAATTAATCCTAGATTAATTTTCTCTCTCTCTCATAATTAATCCCAGATTAATTCTGTTCGAGTCATATGTCATCGGTGAATCTTCGGGAAGCGACCCATGAGATCCCTGGATATGTTAGTAGTAAATCCGGTCGTCGGACTATCCGAACACTGCGTACCCGGTACCACGTTCTTACCGATTTACAAGACATGGTTGGCTTCTAGCAAAGCACCGTGCCTACCCAATTCTCCAGATATATTCTTTTAAGGAATATGTAATCTTTGTCAGGTGTAGTATACGTAGTATTGCGTATTACGATCCAGTATCGATATCACATGCTAGGCCTAGGGCTGGAATTGTGTCTGCCCCGTACGAAACATATACCGGATCTCTGGTAACTAGTCTCTATAATCTGATAATCATGACCTAGTCATATTATCCCGATGACTGCAGTACTTATGAGTACCAGTTTCGTATCCTACGTGATCATCATCTCCATATGACTGAAGTGATAATTCCATCTTGACATCACACCCAATACACTACGACTCTCAATATACCCAGATGAGGCGTACACAAAACCTGTTAAAGCCCCGGACGACCAAAACCAAAGTATACTGATTGTCGCAAGTATTAGCGATGCAAGTCTCAGGTTAAGACCAAATACAACTACCTTGATTCGGATTCCCATAGACACATAGTCATACTACCAATGGGATTCCGAGGGGTCTATCCAGAGCGAAGCTGTTTCCGTACCATCAATAATCAGAATCTCCTATTACACTTGCATAAGTATCCAATACCCAAATATATGAGAACTATGATGTTACGCTTCCATAACACACATAAGTGTAATACTAGCCTATTCCGCATTATCGATGTCCAGTCTCGATAAAACTACGACTAGGGATATTTAATGATTAAACCTTAGTGGATTAATATTGTCTCATATCTTATTAATCTGGTACTAATCATATGGACTTTTATCATTTATATATCTTGGTAATCTAATTAAAAATGATAAAAGAGCAATTTCCTTTGTCATATAGTTAATTTGTACAGCAACACCATGTTCTGTACAAATAGTGATGTTATGGGTCATAATTGTCCAACATGTACAAATATTGAAATTGGATTACATATCATATATCAGGCATGACTAATGTAATTGATGAAGCATTATACCTGCTCTGATAGCAATTTTGTTGGGGTTTTGGGCGAAAGAGGCCGCGGAAACACGGTTCGGGCGAAATCCTAATTTTAAAACTTTTTTTAAATTACCGAATAAATTATTCAATATCTAATCTGAATAATTTATTCATATTTCACCTAAACATATTTATTCGATATCAAATAACGACATAAATATATAAGAAATGTCGTGAAACTTTTACGAAAATGTGTTTCCGTAAAATGACGCAAAACACGTTTTTGACCGAACCGACCACCCAACACATATGGGGACTACCCAGGTCAGCCCCAATAGTGTTATGGCAGTTCGTGGGCTGCCTGAACAGTGAAAAATTCAATGTTTGGGCAGCCGTCACCCGGTTGGCTCAAAAATCACTTGGTAACGCTGTTTTTCGCCGTTTTCACTTATTTCAACCCCAAAACGATTTCCGGCAATTTTCCAACTCCCAAAACACTTCCAATACATTCATAAGACATATTTTTCAACACCAAAATTTTTCTAATTTAAAGCATGATGACCGACTCTAGAAGGGCATTTTGGTAATTTTTGTTTTCTAATTTCATTAAATTAAAAAGAAGATAAGATAAACTTAAACTTGGACAAATCAAATTTGCACACTTAAGCTTAATAAAATCATGCCACATGTATCAATAATAATTAAACATATTGCATAACATTTATGTAATATGAATATTATTTAATTATTCAAATATTTAATATTTAAATATCTAAATAATTAAGTAATATAATTATTATTATATGTATTTTTTTACATTAAATAACAAATACATATATTAATGGCATGTGTGAAAGTCTCATTTGATAAATAATTAATGTGTATCTAATCAAATTATGTATCAAATACAAATACACAAAAATTATTAATTGACCAAAATCCCCTAATACATGTGTTATCGTTTAACCGATTAAACGATTCGAATTAACTCATTTAATCCGATGAAGTATTATAAATAATATGTATTATTCAAAACGCGTTACCCAAGTGCTCAATGAGTACACTTCATATTGTGGGACTCTCTAAGTTTAGGTTTATCCGTCACGAAATCCAATTTCGTGTCCATAATTCACCCACTCATGAATTATGACGACCACAGATAATCTCGCTAAACTATGCAAGTTGAGGTCATTGCATACGTATAATTCCTCTATCATAGGCTATCCATATTATACCTGGGATATAGATAAGAAAGTCAAATCAGTTCGGTATAATATAGTCGACTTTTCAATTTTCGATCTCTAAATAACACTCGGAACTCATTTTCGAAGTTATACCACACGGCCATGGATTCACTAAATCGTAAACACGTGTAGGATGCATATGCCTTGTACACAGGACTGACACATTCTATCTGGATACGCACTGGATATCATGAGCATCAGTCCAAACCCAACGAACATGCGGAGGTCTGATCTAAATAGATCAGTGATGTGACTGCCATCAAAGTATGGAGGATAACTCATATATCCCACTGTGGTATCTCAAGTCGAAAGACCACTATGCTCGCTCAACTCGAGAAGATTCCTATTGACGTTGGTGTATCATCTATTAGGAAATCTTTAGTGAGTCATTCACGAGACTCATGGTTCACTGAGATAAACCATCGGACCAGGTCATGATATACGACATGTACTGGTCTCAGCAGATTTTACTAAGCGACCCATGTTATTAAATCTTGACCAGGAACTTTATTTAAGAATATACAACTTATAGTGACGCTTCCCAATGTCAATTACAAACAACGTTATAACTGCGCACTATGTTGTAAATCCTAGGGTCTTTGTCTAATTTACACGTATCACTAAATCAAATTTAGTTTCAATCTAATCATAATTAGATATCTAATCGCAATTAGATCAAATATGTGTATAAAAGACAAGAGGTGCTACCATTAAATAAGTAATATAATGGAAAAAGAAATTGTTTGTATTTATGAATCAGACATAAATACGATCCAGATTGGCACTCTGAGCACCAACCTTAACAAGTATGTGAACTGATATTTTGAACCATGTTTTGAAAGCTTGGTATTTGATTTTTGACATAAAATTATTTTGAAAAGAAAAAGAAATATTTCCGCCTCGATGTTTGATTCACGTTTTCATATTTTGAGATTTATCAATATATTTCTGTCGAGGTGCTTGATGATTTGTTTCCGTCGAGACGCTCGAAAATCTGTTTATGTTACGGTACTTGATGATTTTATGTTTTTAACCCTCAGTGGCACTTGTATATCTTTTATTCCGGCTTGGCCGGGGCGCTCGTTATGGGGTCCAGACCACCAAAAAATGGTTGGCCCACAACCATATTGACATGTTATGTACACTATCTGGTCTATGCGCGCGACTAAGCATTGGACGATCGATATGTATTTTGAAAAGTTTGCATCGAAGATTTATTTTTGAACATATTTATGTTTTGGGGGGAAATGATTTCAAAAGAATTATATTTTGATTTTTGCATTTCGATATTGTTCATGATATTAGACGATATGATATGTTGTTGTCACAGCACTTGTATATGATTTTTACAATTTTATGATTTGATATGATATGTTTCCGCCGTGGCACTTGTATGGGGGTTTGTCCAACTACAGTGGTGTTGGACAGTTCTGACCCATAGCATCACTATTTGTACATATCATGGTGTTGTTGTACAAATTAACTATGTGACAAAGGAAATTGCCCTTTTTATCATTTGTAATTAGATTACCATGATATATAAATGATAGAAGGTCCATATGATTAGTTCTGGATTGAGATGATATGAGACAGTATCAATCCACGAAGGTTTAATCATTAAATATCCCTAGTCATAGTATTATCGAGATTGGACATCGATAATGCGTAAAAGACTAGTATTACACTTGTGTGCGTTGTGGGAGCATAACAGCATAGTTCTCATATATTTGGGTATAGGATACTCATGCAAGTGTAATATGAGGTTGTGTTTACTGATGGTACGGAAATAGCTTCGCTCTGGATAGACCCTTCGGAATTCCATTGGTAGTATGAATATGTGTCTATGGAAGTCCGAATCAGGGTAGGTGTATTTGGTCTTAACCTGAGACTTGCACCGCTAATACTTGTGACAATCAATATACTTTGGTTTTGGTCATCGAGGGCTTTAACAGGTTCTGTGTACGCCTCTTCTAGGTATATTGAAAATCGTAATGTATTGGGTGTGATGTCGAGATGGAAGTATCACTCCAGTCATAGTGGAGATGATGATCACGTAGGACACGGAACTAGTGCTCTTATGTACTGCAGTCATCGGGATAATATGACTAGGTCATGATTATCCGATAATAGAGACTAGTTACCAGAGATCTGATATGTGCTTCGTATGGGGCAGACACAATTCCAGCCCCAGGCCTTGCACGTGACATCCGATACTGGATCTTTATACACAATACTACGTTTACTACACGCCTGATATAGATCACCTATTCCAGTAAGAATATTTCTGGAGAATTGGGTAGGCACTGTGTTTTGCTAGAAGCCAACCATTTCTTGTAAATCGGTAAAAACGTAGTACTAGGTACGTACGTGTTCGGATAGTCCGATGACCGGATTTACTGCCAACATATCCGGAGATCTCATGGGTCGCTTCCCGAAGATTCACCGATGACGTATGACTCGCACTTTATTAATCTGGGATTAATTATAAGAGAGAAAAAAATTAATCTGGGATTAATTATGGAGATATTTTATCTGGGATAAAATATTAATTAAAGAGAGAGAGAACGATTAATTTGGAATTAATCAATAAAATAATATATTTGATATATTATACGAAATTGGATTTCGACGTGGAATTAAAATTAGATTTTAAATCGGGCGAACGAGTTAATTTAGAATTAATTCATTAGCGACGTGAATAGTAATTTTACTTGGCATAATTATTTAATTACGTCGCAACGGAAAATTCGTTAATTCGGAATTAGCGAACCCGAGCCCGGGAGTGTTTGCGGGCGCACTCGCATTTCGAATTCAAGTGCGGCCCACAAGTCACATCAAGCGTCAAATCACTATTCAATCGATTGATGTGATGTCTAGTCACTTTGAGTGATTTGACAACTTGCCATGAGTGATTGATGGTGGTAGTTGGTTGGCTTTAATGCCTTGATTTTTTGAAAGTGAAAAAATTGTATATGCTTCAATTGATTTTGGAAATCAATTAACCAACACACTTTACACATTTTCTTCTCTCTTTCCTCTTCCCTCTCTCGGTCTTGGACCATATTTCCTTCTCCAAATTTTGGCTATTGCCGAGAACTACAATAAGGGAATTATAAATTTTGTGGCAAAATTTCAAGACTGCTAACACACATTCGGGGTCTTGAGAAGGTGATAGGGAAACTCAACTGTGGGCATGGAATCACAACACAAAGCTTGGAGCTTGGAGGATCACCATGGCCGAATTTCTTAGAGCACAAAACCAGTCCACTGCAGTGAGCACCATGGAGGGGAGAAAAGTTTTTGTTCCTCGCATCGCCAAATCCGATCAAAGTAAGTATGTTTTCGCCATTCTTCGTTAAGTATTCACACATGATTTCTTGCTTGAAATTGATCTTGGGACTTAATAGAAACCCAACAATGGTATCAGAGCCATTTTGAGCATGAAATGAACTTAGGGTAAAATTTGGGTAAAATCAATTTGAGCATGATTTGATAAAATTGATTGATTGAGTATGTTTGAATGATGTTGTATTGAAGTTGTATATGATCAATTTCATGAAATATTGATTGGATCAATTTTTCCCCAAATATGTTGGCTTCGCCAAATATAAACAATGTCCTAATGTCATGGTATTTTTTGATTTTGATCATTGGATGAGTTGAAATCATTTGGGAAATGTTGATTGTGGATTAACCGAATCGGACATGAAAAACCCTAAAATGCCGAGACTTGATAAGCATGGAAAATGATTGATTTTTGATTCAAATGTGTTGGACATGTGTTGATGATAATGAGCATAATTAATTGGGTAAATTAGTGTTTTGGAAAAGTTAATTTGGTTAATTAATTATGACATACACTTTGGTTAATTAAATTTTGAAATTTGGAATTTGGTAATTTAATTGATTGGGCCAAATTTGGAATTGGGCTTACTGGGCTTGGTTGGGCCAAGTTTGGTTTAGGCTAATTGGTTGGATCCAATTGGGCCCAAAACCATATCCATAAAGTCCAATTATGACTTAATGGACCTTTAATTTTAATTGGGCCTAAATTGATTTCTTGGCAAATAAGGGTGATTCCTTAAATATGCTTTGGTATTTGGGTTTGACCTATATTGACCAAAAGTCTATGCCTTATGAAATTAATTAAAAGCCCATTGGACTTTATTTAAATTAACATTGGATGTTAATCGGGCTTTGAGACCCGTAACGATTAGATTTAGAATCTAAGTAGTAAAGGGACATTAAAAAGTGTAATATTTAATTTGGAATTAAATAAATGAATTAGTATTAAATATGAATTAAATTGGATTTAATGTTGTAGTTTAATTTAATTCAAGAATTCGTACTTTGAGTACTTATTCGCAAAACGAATTGGACTCGCGCAAAATCAAATCGTTGTTTGAAAATTGGATGGTCATTAATTTTCAGATTAATTAATTGGATTAGATTGATTGATAACATGCTTGTGTGAATACATGGATGCGATGTATGAATAATGTATATCGGATGGATATTAGATGGGTGAAGGCAATTTTGGAAATTGTTGTAATAAATTTATAATTTATTAAATTGGACTGGCGTGTCCAGCCTATTACCTCCTGACTCTGTGTATTTCTCTTCTCACCTATTCCCCTCAATATAAATGAGGTTTATTTAGAAGTGTTATGTAATCGGGTAGAAGTAATACTTGTGCTAGCGGAGAGAGGAAAGAGAGAGATTTGTTCTAGGAACATGTGTTAAGTATTCATCTGCATATCATTATTATATTTATTTACGCGCCTTATTATGTGTTTAGAATGCATGTTTAAGGGTGTATGATGATGAGACCTTAACAAAGATAATTAATTGGTTGCCAATTACACGCGAAAAACCCTCACAAAATATTAAGCGTTTTTCCTTCCATTGAGTGATTCTTACTCAAGATCCAAGACAGGCACTGGTTTGTTGGCCAATGTCAAGACCTTTGTCCGTCGCGGATGTGTTTGAATCATGAAAGCTTTGTTCCATATCAGTGTCTTGTCCAAGTTGTGATTAGTTGGCCAAATTCAAAATCACTTCTTGTCCATCGACATTGATTACGAAGCTTTCCAAGGTCAATGGGTTCCGCTTAACTGGGATCACTAAGTTTGTTGTGCCAAAGCCAAGGCTTAGTTGATTCAGAGGAAAAGGGTTAGGAATATATTGGATATAAATGGCATATATAGGATTATGTTTCGGACTTGGATGTCCACCTACTGGATCTAGGAATTGGATGGGATCCAATTGATCTTAGAGATCTACCTAGTTAATTATCATACAATTTTTTGGCTAAAGTCAAGATTGTGTGTTATTTAACGGGATCCTAGCCCACTAGGAAACAAGGTTTCCCGAGTATTCCACAAAGGGTTAGAGGCTCGCCGAAAAATAGTGGCAGGCAAGTATTAAATTTGCAATACTTGTTTAGTTACTTGCCATACGCGCTCATTTCAAATTTTTCGTCATTACATTATATATTAGTTGGACTAATAATTAATCGTTATTTTAATAAAACAGTTGGACTGTATTCAAACTATTTCATTTATAGTTGATAATATAATTGGATTATAGTAATCAATATATTTGAATTAACTATTTCAATTAATAGTTGATTTTATAATTGGATTATAGTAATCAATATAATTGAATTTAACTAATTTAAATTATAGTTTATTATAAAGTTGGACTATAGTAATCATTATATTAAATAGTACCTAAAATCGTAAATAGTTGGACTATTAGAATCAAGATAATTGAAAGATTAGTGTTTAAAACATAATCCTGGGTGAAAATGTTTTTAAACGACTTTAATTTTCAAATTGGGAATAATACCTCAGGATAGTCTTGAAGACCGAGAAGTTACTTTATTTGATATAGTGATGTCTCGAGCCTAAGCCCGGAGTTGAGCAAATAGTAGAACATGATATTTGGAATATTCATGTGATGATAACTTTAGTGCTTAATCCTTCATGTTTGCCGCAAAGACTCCTTAATTTCTTAGTCGGAACTAAGGATTAGATCCTTATAATATGATAATGAAATTGAAGGATCTTCATAGATCTATTCTTAGAACTTAGAAGTATAAATTTCAATAGAAAACTCTTGGAGAGTTAATGGCCATACTCAATGAGACAAAGCCAAAGTTTGCAATAAGGCAAGAAGCGCAAGGCGCACCTTACTTCGATATTCTAGATGGCCAAGGCTTGGTCGAAGGCTTCTGGGGTGTGAAAAAGGGCAAAGGCAAAGTCATTATAATCTTCTGGGAAGACAAAGGACATATCCCAAGATGTCTACCTAAATTGTGGGAAACGGGGTCACTGAAGCGTAACTGTTGTATGGACAAGGCAGACATGAAGGAATTGAAGACGGTGCAAGGCTCCAACTTCAAATATGTTTATCATAAACATGTTCACTACTAGTATTAAAATTGGATTTTAGATACTGGATGTGGTACATAAATTTGTACTGGTGCAGTCAGTATCTACTGATTAGCAAGACACTGACTTCAGTTGAGATTAATCTGTGAGTTGGAAACGGGACGACAGTCGCTGTTTTAACCGTAGAGACCTAAGTTTAGGAACTACCCTTCGGGTGTGTACTTAAATTAGCAAACTGTTAAAATGTAACTGTTTGACTAGAGACATTATCTCTATATCAGGGTTTAACCCTTTAAGGGTATACCTTTATATTCTAGAACACTAAAGTGTTTTATTTTATAAAGATGATATTGAGATAAGCACATTAGATGTGAATAACATTATTTATATTTTGAATATAAATGAATCTCAAACGTATAACATGACAAACAAATAGCTCAAACTGAATTAATCAGTTGAGACTTAAAAGTGGCATTATTGTCTGGGACACAATTAACAAGACTCGTATATCCACACTTTCGAAGAGTGGATACTAGGATGGATTTGATTCTATTCAAATAATGTCTACGAATCTAGTTTATTAGGCAAAATGCCTAAAACACCTTTACTTGGTAAAAAAAAGTGCAAATGCCACCGATCTGTTAGCACTCGTTCATAGTGACTTAAGTGGGCCCATGTCTAGCTAGGTTGGATGTGGATATGAACACCTCGTGGCCTTTACGGATTTGGCATCGCGTTATGGTTATGTGTTTCTTTTGAAATATGGATCAGAAACTTTTGTTGAAATCAAGAGTTTCGACACGAAGTAGACAAACAGATCGGCTAAAGTATGAAACCATCTCGGTTAGACCATGATGAAGATACTCAAGCAATAAGTTCCTCATATACTTGAAAGAGTATATTATTCTTTGAATGAGGACTCCTCCCGGAACACGTCAATTTGACGGTGTGTCCAATGAGTGAAACCGAATTTTGTTGGACATGATAAGGTTAATCATGAGTCGCTCTAAGCTACCATTCCCTTCAAGGGATACGCATAAACAGTACAAAACTTATTTTGAATAAGGTTCCATGAAAATCTGTTTGACAGACTTCATATTAGATATGAACAGGAAAGAAATCGGGTTTTCTCATTCCTGTAGATTTGGGAATGCTAGGCATATGTTTCGATGATACCAAACTAAAACCCAAATCGGATAAGTGTCTAATTTGTAGGTTATCCTAGGGAAACCAAAGTATAGTACTTATACAACTCACAAGAGAACAATTTAATTGTTGCTCACCATGCGGTTTTCCTAAGAGGAATACCTATATGCAGTGGTAAGTGGGAGGAAAGTAAAACTCGATGTAAATCGAAGTAATACTGTTCCAGGCACCGATTCCTTAATGGAACACAAATAGTTCATCAAGGATGAAACTATACCAATAATCTTCGAATACACAAGAACCGCGTAGGTCGGAGAGAGTCAGAAAAAAACCTGGGAGGTATGGGTTTCTGATCTCACCTCGTTAAGATGTCAATCTTATTGAGGAATACGAACTGACTTCGCATAAGGAAGTGATACAAGGTATCGACTCCCTATAATGGAAAAATGCCATGAAGTCTGAAATAGATTCCATGTATACCAACTATGTTAAACACTAGTTGATGTACCGCCAGGCATTGTGCCTATTGGTACTATATAAGTCTTCAAGGAAGACATACATGGAAGGAAACATACCAACGTACTAAGCTAGGCTTGTAGCAAAAATGTATCGTTATCAACATTGTGTCGATTACGACGAAACCTTTTAACCGTTCCCATTGTTAAATCCATTTGGATAATGCTTGCTGATGCTGCATGTTTCATTTATGAAATATTACAGCTGAATGTCAAAACCGCTTTCCTTAACGGAAACCTTTCGGAGGATGTTTATAACATCCTGACGGTTTTGTCGTACAAAATAAGCAAACAAGGTTTGCAGGTTATTCGATCCATGGGTGGATTGAAGCAAGCATTGGCTTCTTGGAACCATCGTTTTGATGTAATCATAATGGTATATGATTTAATTCAAAACGAAAATGATTCTTGTGTATATGAGGAGGTTAGTGGGAGCGCACTGACAGTGACTGTCCTAAATAAATGATGACATGTCATTTCTTGGAAATGATATTCCCATAATATATTCGGTGAAAGCTTGGCTTTCATGAAAATTCTCCGTATAATTCTTGGGAAAGACAACCTTTATTCTAGGAATAAAGATCTACTAGGATAGATCTAAAGGTTGTTTGTACTCTCTGAGAACTCGTACATTGAAATAAATGTACGCGACCTGATGTCTCATATACTTTGAGCATATAGAGGCACAATCAGGCCAATCCATGTGATAGTCACTGGATTGATGTTAATAACAAATCCTTAAGTTTCTTAGACGAACTAAGGATGTTGTCTTTATACTATGGAGAATGAGAACTTGAAGTGACTGGGGAATCACCTTTGCAAGTTTCATAACTGATAAAAACGACTATGAGTCGTAATAAGGTACTATATAGTTTGAATAACGGAACAGTGAGCTTGAAATCATCAATGCAAGATACTGTTACCGAATAAACGACAAAAGTGGATTAGTGTTGCAGCTGAGGTAGTAATAGAAGCCTTCTGAATTGATAATAATCCTAATTAGATTAGGAGTGGTTATGTTAGCAGCTGAGCTAGGCTTCAGCACAGGCTAAAGAATTAATGGTCTCATCAACGATCCAGATATATATACTTCAAATATTCATCTGATTCGTTCGGATCATACATCGTGGCGATGTGATGATCGAATAAATCGTATCAAATGATAACTGCAAATCCGCTGAACGAAAGCATTTTTCTCTCAGCAGAAGTTTGAGCGAACCGTACATAGTTCGGGTGTAGGCACTTGAGTGATTGGCTATAGGCCAAGTGGGAGATTGTTGGACAGTTATGACCCATAGCATCACTATTTGTACAGATCATGGTGTTGTTGTACAAATTAAACTATGTGACAAGGAAATTGCCCTTTTATCATTTGTAATTAGATTACCAATAATATAAATGATAGAAGGTCCATATGATTAGTTCTTGATTGAGATGATATGAGACAGTATCTATCCACGAAGGTTTAATCATTAAATATCCCTAGTCAGAGTATTATCGAGATTGGACATCGATAATGCGTAAAAGACTAGTATTACACCTTCTGCGCGTTGTGGGAGCATAACGGCATAGTTCTCATATATTTGGGTATAGGATACTCATGCAAGTGTATAGGAGGCTGTGTTTACCGATGGTATGGAAACAGCTTCGCTCTGGATAGAGACCCCTCGGAATTCCATTGGTAGTATGACTATGTGTCTATGGAAGTCCGAATCAGGGAAGGTGTATTTGGTCTTAACCTAAGACTTGCACCTAATACTTGCGACAATCATATACTTTGGTTTTGGTCGTCCAGGGCTTTAACAGGTTCTGTGTATGCCTCTTCTGGGTATATTGAAAATCGTAATGTAGTGGGTGTGATGTCGAGACGAAAGTATCACTCCAGTCATAATGGAGATGATCATCACGTAGGATACGATAATGGGCTCTTATGTAATGCAGTCATCGGGATAATATGACTAGGTCATGATTATCCGATAATAGAGACTAGTTACCAGAGATACGATATGTGCTTCGTACGGGGCAGACACAATTCCAGCCCCAGGCCTTGCACGTGACATCCGATACTGGATCGTTATACACAATACTACGTATACTACGCCTGATATAGATCACATATTCCAGTAAGAATACTTCTGGAGAATTGGGTAGGCACGGTGCTTTGCTAGAAGCCAACCATGTCTTGTAAATCGGTAAAAATGTAGTACTAGGTACGTACGTGTTCGGATAGTCCGACGACCGGATTTACTGCCAACATATCCGGGATCTCATGGGTCGCTTCCCGAAGATTTACCGATGACGTATGACTCGCACTTTATTAATCTGGGATTAATTATAAGAGAGAGAAAATTAATCTGGGATTAATTATGGAGATATTTTATCTGGGATAAAATATTAATTAAAGAGAGAGAACGGTTAATTTGGAATTAATCAATAAAAATAATATATTCGATATATTATACGAAATTGGATTTCGACGCGGAATTAAAATTAGATTTTAATTCGGGGCGAATGAGTTTAATTTAGAATTAATTCATTAGCGATGTGAATAGTAATTTTGCTAGGCATAATTATTTAATTACGTCGCAACGGAAAATTCGTTAATTCAGAATTAGCGAACCCGAGCCCGGGAGTGTTTGCGGGCGCACTCGCATTTCGAATTCAAGTGCGGCCCACAAGTCACATCAAGCGTTAAATCACTATTCAATCGATTGATGTGATGTCTAGTCACTTTGAGTGATTTGAAAACTTGTCATTGTAGGGAACGCTTTCCCTCCCGCAGCGGAAGCGATTAGGCTCACGAACCGAACTTGAAAAAATTTTCTGCTCTCCCATTTGCTTGGCCGAATATTACCAGTGTTTTCACTGATATTTTGCTTCTGTTCTGGACAAGATTTCAGCCCCGGAATGCCCCAGAAACAGTCCCCGAACAGCTTGCAAAGACTGCAATGTGATTTGTCTTCGTATGCGCATGTACAGCCTTGTGGCTGTTCGGCTCCCATGCGCTCACTTTGATTAACCACGTACGCATGTTGCTCAGTAGGCTAAGCCATATGATGGTGCGCATATAATATTCAATTAAGGGGTGCAGACTTTGAAAAAAAAAATTAATAAATTTCATGCCCATATATTTATTAATTCATGCATGCCCTTCTCGATCTTAGATAACGCATATTGATGGCATATGAATAAGCCACATATATACAGTATGCGCATGATCCGCATGATCATCTTACAACCACAATATGGACGTTGATTAACCAATTAATCCAAGGAAGTGCGTCACTTTGAAACAGATTCAAAAGTTCAATTTTGATCATGAATTTCTGCGATCCTATGATGAATGAGCAATTGCCGTGAACCTTGTGTGTGTGTTCGGATCTTCCAACTCGATCTTAGTACGACTCGTTACTTACGGAGGGTAGTGTGGGCTACACTCACAAATTAATCTCTAAACGGTTTAGAGAATAATCACACACACACCGAAAAAAATTCTCAACTCTTGAGAGCTTGGAGAAGGAGATGGAGGCTAGGGTTTCTAATGACTTGTGTATTAAAAATAAATCATAATTTATCTTTTATACTTATGGTTAATTTGTTTCATAAAACAAATCAACAACTAGTCTCCCAATCTCTATGGAATTCGGCCAAGGGTATAGGATTCCTTGTTTGATTTTTGCTTCCAAAAATAAACAAATCATACTCCCATTTGGACTCTTAATTTTCGGCCATGGTAGGGTAATAAGGATTTGATTTTTGTTTCTTAAACAAACAAATCCTATTCCTAATAAAAGACTAGGAATTTCGGCCAAGGAGGGTTTTAATTAGGATTTGATTTTGTTTTCACAAACAAACAAATCATATTCCTTATCCAATAAGGAATCCTACCTTGGTAATAATTCTTAGCCTTATTAAATTATATCATATATAATTTAATATTCTAATTTAATAATTATCATATATAATTATTAATACTTTATATTAACTTTTAATATAAAGTCTCATGTGTGATATAATTATTATTAATCATATTAATATATTTATTCCTTTTGTGAGTATATAATTGGACCATCCAATTATATTAGCTCCTCTATAGTAAATCGAGCTAGCACGGGGATCAAGTGGACCTACGGTTCTGAGCTCCAATAATCTCGAATATTAATTAAGCTCTTAATTAAATATTCCGAATTATTAACTCCGGGTTATTCCACTAAAAACCCGTAGTTGCACTCTCGTTGCCATAGATGAAATATTAAGCCGAACCAAGTCGGTGTCCACCGATATAGTCATTGCATACGAATTGATCCTTCACGAATATCTCGTAATTAGAGCCGGGTCATAATGTATGTTTATACCCTTCTAATTATTTTTACCTTAAGTACCATTGATTCTCTAATGAACGATTTATTCACAACTGTTATGAATATTAATCTTTCTATTCGTAATAGAAAAACTTGAGCGTTCAAACCGTTCAAGTACCGAATCAACCCTTAAGAGAGATACTCATCTACTTCTCGTAAGAAGGAGTGAATTCCATGTCTATGTAAAACGTTCCCGCTACATAACAGACTATGCCCCCAAAGTACGTAGTTATTGGCTGGGATTGCAACACCAACCTCACCTTTGTAAATCAAAGGACACAACCCGTTATGCAGGAGTTCGTAGTATACTCAGGATTAAGATCAATCCATATATGACCATCAAGTAGATCGAAATGACTTTCTTTGTTTAACGTATATTATAAGAATGTCATTTCTATCTAGGCCCAGTCCTATATGATCACATCATATAAGGTGCCTCCATTCTCATGTCTCTACATGGACGATCCGGATTAAGATCGTCATCCAAATATAGAATGGACCGCAGCTATAGATAAACCACAAACAAAGTACCCGGTTTTGTTTGCTCTCTATGGACTATTTAAGATTACTAACTTCAGTCCTAAATCCTCTGGTGCATGACGTTCATACACAAAGTCTGAAGGTACATAAGTAATCTACGGTATTTATGAAGATATATAATATGCGATATTGAACAAACAATTAGATAAATGAATATGCATCATTTTATTTATTTGCAAAAGAAATCGTTTACATCTCATGTAGCTCTAGGGCATACATTCCAACAGTCATGAGTGATTGATGGTGGTAGTTGGTTGGCTTTAATGCCTTGATTTTTTGAAAGTGAAAAAATTGGTATATGTTTTAATTGATTTTGGAAATCAATTAACCAACACACTTTACCCATTTCTTCTCTCTTTCCTCTTCCCTCTCTCGGTCTTGGGACACATATTTCCTTCTCCAATTTTTGCTATTGCCGAGAACTACAGAAGGGAATTATAAATTTTGTGGCAATTTTCAAGAATGCTAGCACACATTCGGGGTCTTGAGAAGGTGATAGGGAAACTCACACCCGTGGGCATGGAATCACAACACAAAGCTTAGAGCTTGGAGGATCACCATGGCCGAATTTCTTGGAGCACAAAACCAGTCCACTGCCGTGAGCACCATGGAGGGGAGAAAAGTTTTTGTTCCTCGCATCGCCAAATCCGATCAATGTAAGTATGTTTCCGCCATTCTTCGTTGAGTATTCACACATGATTTCTTGCTTGAAATTGATCTTGGGACTTAATAGAAACCCAACAAGTGGGACGACTCGACCCTCTGTCAGTAGGGGATCGTTTCATTTATTGTCTGATCTGTGCGTGCGATTTGGGCATTGGGTGCTTGTTATGTTTCGTCTAGTTGAGTTATGCTGGATGCTCGATATGGATTTACGATGATGGATTTTGAAATTGATTTTTATTTACAGTAAAAGAGCTTTTCAAATGAATTTTCGAAATGGTTTTTGAAAGAGTTCGTTTTACGTTTTCCATTTAATGATGACAGAGATTGACAGATTTTAGACTATCAACATCATAATAGCACTATGATTATGTTCAATTCTGGCTGTGACGAGGAGTGTTTTTGTTGATATAAAAGTTTAGGTTCGTTACAAGAGCACATATATAAGTTTATGGTTGGTCATCGATATTTTTAGTATTGTGATGATTATGTATGCTATGTAGTCAGTCATACAATATTGTATGTGGTGTTGGGATATGTATGTATGTAAATTTTGATATTGATGTCATTTACATATATGATATAGAATGATATGAAGTGAAATGAACGAGTTTCATTTTTTATTGTGGATGAAATAGATAGTATGAAATTTTTGTTAAGTTTTCATTTTGATACTGTATTGGATTATGTGTAAAGAACATGTGTTATGTTCTTCATTTCGGATGATGTATTTGATTGGCTGTATAGATACCGTGTTCGACTTTCTTTTTCCATTGATAGATGGGTTTGAAATGGTTTGAGCATGTTCCAATGAATGAGTGTGAATCGAGATGATAAGTTTGATGTGTTTTTGGCATGAAATATTTGATTCGATATGTTTTGTTTCAAAATAGCATGATTTGTATTGATGTATGGAATAAATGACTTTTAAAAATGTGTAAAGTGAGGCGACTTCCGAATTCGAATAAGATTATAGCGTACATGTGTTCGAGTTCGAATGATCAGACATAAGGACGGAGAAAATTTTTTATGTATTGAGAAATAGGTTGAAAAATGTTTAAGTGAAGTTTCGTCGTTTTGGAAAACGCTTGGTTTCGAGGACTGGTTGTGCGATTTCTATTTATATCATTATATGCGCGAAAGTTTCTTGTTTCGACTATAAAAATTTCAAACGAAGTCTGATTGAGCTAATTCTTGAACCATCAGACTCACTTTTCCAAGACGAACAACTTTCATGTTGAACACGTTTTGAAATTTATATCAGAAGGGCTTCAAAAATGTGAATTTTGGAGAAAGTCCCATGATAGGGACCTAATTGTAATTTTGGGGGTCCGGATGTAATTTTTAGAAACTTTCTTATAAATACCCCATAGGTTCTGCTTATTGCTAAAATGACATAACTTTTCGAATTTTCTATTTCGCCTCCTCTTCCCCAAATCACATTTTTGCTTCATCTGGTCACGCCGGCGTGAAAGAGGAGAAATAAGCGCTGTAATGGGTTTCCCGATCCCATCTCGTCGTTTCATTTCCAGACCCAAACCACCCACTAAATCGAAGCTCTCGGAGAGTACTACAAGTTGACGGTGACAAATTTTCCGTTTCGTGCACTGTTGCACGTGAAATGGGGAAAGACGATTCAGATGAATAATGACCCATTGTGAACAGTAGCTCCGATCGGAATTTTGTCAATTTCAGCGCGTTCGTGGGATCATTTGGAGTCCGTATATGGCCTTGAAATCTCGGTAAGACCTCACGGTAAAAATCCACAAATTTCAAGTTTGTTGTTAAATATTCGGATGTATCCAGTAACTTCATAGAGTAGTGTATTGAGATAAATTGAATTGTTTGAGTATTAGTATAATGAAAATATGCATTTGGTAGAATCCGGATGAAAACGGAACGAGTTGGATCGATTCGATAGAATATGCAAGTTTCCGGTGAAAGATGACTTTTGCGTATAAAGTTGTGTTTTGATCATAATGATAGGTATGAGTTATATATAATGTTTGATAGTGTTTAGATAAATCCGGGTAGGTTCGGAGGGTTCGGGACCATTCCGTAGCGTTTGCGGAAACTTTTTCGAAAGATTTTTCAAAAACACGTAAACCGAGATTTTAAGTTAACTGATGACTTGGGTTAGTTTATAATGATGTTTTAAGATTACTGAAATTGAAAGTATTAAAAATAGAATTGATTTGGTTGTTCTAAAATGATCATGGATTTTGTCGTAATTTAGTCGAGAATTCTGTAAAGTCACGATTCTGACGTTGTTTCGCCATTTATTTTGGCCGACTTAACTAGGACCTAGAGTGCTCGTGAAGCCATATAAGTAACTCATGTTATGAGAGCTTCATTTGCGAGTTCGTGTTTTGAATATACATATATATGTATATAGATTATTGGTATGTTAGGTTAAAAAAAGGATAATTAAGAAGTAGTTTGAGAATGAGCTCAATGCTATGTTTAGTTAAGTGAAACGACTATCGCAAGGATGGCTTTTGTTATTACCATGATATGAAGTGAGAGGTTCAGTGATATTAATGTATGTATATATGTATTGATGTGTTTTGAAGTGAAATGCTTGATGAGCTTATTGTTTATGTGTATGTATAGATGTACGTAAGGGTATGAACATGTAACGTTATGAATACGTGTAAGTAAATGAATAAGTAAGTGTTTAAGTATATGAACATATAATTGTATATGTGTTTGATGTTAAGATATGTAAGGGTTGGGTATATGGAAATGGACAAATGGAGCAAACCATGATTTCTGACTTGGTATTAGCTTATGTATGAATACGGTATATGAATAAGCTATTATTGCTTTATACATGTGATTTATTTGTGTAGAAATTGAAGTGGTTAAGCATGATAATGAATGAGTATAACTTAAACACTATTTGAATGAATAAGTTTAATTAATAAGTTATGTATCAATGGTTTCCAGATAGAAAATAGGAAACTAAGTATGTTTGATCGGTAAATGAAAGATATTGGGATTGTTAAAGTTATGCCATTTGTATTCGTAATAATATGTATATTCATATGTTTGAACATATGTATGTATGTGAGTGTTTGAATGAACTCTTGGAGTGTTGTCATGGATGTGCTTGTGTATGAGAAGTCGTGCGATAAGTTTGTGTTCTGTGATATGTGTGTATGTTTAATTGGTTGATATTCTCGTAGTATAGTATTCGAGCTGGTTAGGGAAACTGTTAGGACATAATTCATCTCATACCTATTCTAAAATAGGTAATGAGTCTCGTACGAGCATTGTGTATGTAAGTCAGCCATATGTATGTGTTGTTGAATGATGTGATCTTTGATGTATCAATTGTTGTGTGTGCATCGTGGTTTGTTGCTTGATGTTTGTAAATATGTTTGTTTTATCTATTTGATGATATTTCAAATATGTTTAATCATAATAAAATATAATAAGTCTGACTCCACGTCACATATGATTGGAAATAGATTCGATGTAAAATGACTTATTTTGTTATGTTCGGGTTGATGTTTTGTGTGATTTGAATGTTCGGCTAATAGATTGACATATATTTGAATTTATAGATTTGAAAATTTATCATGGTAAAGTATATAGGATAATAAAAGTTAGTAAACCTGAACTTGTAATAATTTAGTAACTTTGTTAATTTGTTGATAAGTTTGACTTTTTTGTTGAAGTGAGAGGTTCAGTGATATTAATGTCTGTACATATGTATTGATGTGTTTTAAAGTGAAATGCTTGATGAGCTTATTGTTTATGTGTATGTAAAGATGTACATAAGGGTATGAACATGTATCGTTATGAATACGTGTAAGTAAATGAATAAGTAAGTGTAAGTATATGAACATATAATTGTATATGCGTTGATGTTAAGATATGTGTGATTCTCTAAGGTCCAAGGATCATTATCAAGCAATGAAAATAAGTGAATACACAAAGGAGAATGGCGGAATCATACTCACAATGAATGGATTGGATGCTATGAAGAACAAAACTTGTATGCCCTTTGTTGGTGAAGCTCACGGCAGTCCACTGTCAAGGTGTCCTCCATTTTCAGTTTTGGCTTGATCCATGAAGCTCCAAGCTTTGTTTGGCCATTCCTTGCTCACGAATTACTTCCCTATCACCTTAGGATAACTCAATGTGTGTGCTATCACCTTGATCTTGTAACAAATCATTCATTTCTTCCTTCTTGCTCACGGTTTTAACCAAACCAGTGAAGAGAGAAAGAAGCCTCCAAGGCCGAGAGAGAAGAAGAAGTTATGAGAGAGAGATGTGTGTTAGGTTGATTTAAAAATTGGTAGTTGATTTATTAAAACCATATACACAATTTTGCTTTAAAAAAGTCAAACTAATTAAAGCTTTAAATGCCAACCATCACATCACTATTTACATCAATCAATCAATCAAGTGACTAGTTGTCACATCACTCAAAGTGACTAATGATTTGACGCTTGATGCGACTAGCGATTTGACGCTTGATTTGCCTTGCGTGCCGCACTCGAATTCGAAATGCGAATGCGCTCGCAAACAATCTCAGGCTTGGGTTCGCTAATTCCAAATTAACGAATTTTTCGTTGCGACATAATTAAATGATTATGCCTAGCGAAATCACTATTCACGTCGCTAACGAATTAATTCTAATTAATTTGTTCGCCCGAATTAAAATATAATTTTAATTCCGCGTCGAAATCCAATTTCGTTTAATATATCGAATATATTATTTTATCGATTAATTCAAAATTAATCGTTTTCTCTCTTTAATGATATTTTATCCCAGATAAAATATCTCCGCAATTAATCCCAGATTAATTTTCTCTCTTATCATTAATTAATCCCAGATTAATAAAAGTGTGAGTCATACGTCATCAGTGAATCTTCGGGAAGCGACCCATGAGATCCCCGGATATGTTGGCAGTAAATTCGGTCGTCGGACTATCCGAACACGTAAGTATCTAGTACTACGTTTGTAGCGATTTACAAGACAAGGTTGGCTTCTAGCAAAGCGCCATGCCTACCCAATTCTCCAGAAATATGCTTACAGGAATAATCGATCTATATCAGGCGTAATATACGTAGTATTGTGTATGTCGATCCAGTATCGGATGATCATGTGCTAGGCCTGGGGCCTAAATTGTGTCTGCCTCATACGAAGCACTTATCGGATGTCTGCTAACTAGTCTCTATAATCGGATATATATGACCTTGTCATAATATCCCGATAGCTGCAGCATTTAAGAGAACCAGTCCCGTATCCTACGTGACCATCATCTCCACTATGACTGGAGTGATACTTCCGTCTTGACATCACACCCAACACACTACGATTCTCGATATACCCAGAAGAGGCATACAAAGAAACCGGTTAAAGCCCTGGACCACCAAAACCAAAGTATATTGATTGTCGCAAGTATTAGCGGTGCTAGTCTCAGGTTAAGACCAAATACACCTACCCTAATTTCGGACTTCCATAGACACATAGTCATACTACCAATGGAATTCCGAGGGGGTCTATCCAAAGCGAAGCTGTTTCCCGTACCATCGGTAAAACACAACCTCCTATTACACTTGCATGAGTATCTTATTCCCAAATATATGAGAACTATGACGTTGTGCCCTCACAATGTGCACAAGTGTAATACTAGTCTCTTACATAATTATCGATGTCCAATCTCGATAATACTCTGACTAGGGATATTTAATGATTTATCCTTCGTGGACTGATACTGTCTCATATCATTCTCAATCCAGGAACAAATCATAGGGACCTCCTATCATTTATACATCTAGGTGATCCAACAATCTCCCACTTGGCCTATAGCCTGTCACTCGAGTGTCTTACACCCGAACTATGTACGGTTGGCTCAAACTGCTGAGAAAAGGCTTTCGTCAGAGGATTTGGATGATTATCATCTGATGTGATTTATTCGATCATCACATCGCCACGATACATGATCCGAACGAATAAGATTAATATCGAAGTATGTATCTGGATCGTTGATGAGACCATTAATTCTTTAGCCTGTGATGTAGCTTAGCTCAGCTGCTAACAGAACTATATCTAATCTAATTAGATTTTGTTATCGACCCAGAAGGTTTCTATTGCTGCCTCAGCTGCAGCAATAACCCGCATTTGTTGTTTATTCGGTAACAGTATCTTGCTTGGAAGATTTCCAGCTCACTGTACCGTTATTCAAACTGTATAGTACCGTTTTTTACTTATAATCATTTTATCGGTTTAGGAAACTTGCAGTAGTGATCCCAGTCACTCCAAGTTCTCCTTCTCCACAGATTAAGATAACATCCTTAGTTCTCTAAGATACTAACAGATGTTCTTAACATCGATCCAGTGACTATCACTCGGATTGGCCTGATTGTAAATCCATATGCTCAAAGCATATGAGACACCAGGTCGCGTACATTTTTCAATGTACGATTTCTCGGAGAGTTTTATCAAAAGCCAAGTTTTCACCGATTTTATTATGGGAATATCATTTCCAAGAAATGACATATATTATCATTATTTATAGGACAACCACTGTCAGTGCGCTCCCACTAACCCTCTTCTATACACAAGAATCATTTTCGTTTTGAATTAAATCATACTCCATTATGATTACATCAAAACGATAATTCCAAGAACCTATAATTGCTTCAATCCAAACATGGATCGAACAACCTGTAAACCTTGTTTGCTAGTTTTGTTACGAAAAAACCGACAGGATGTTGTAAACATCCTCCAAAAGGTTCCTTTACAGGAAAGCAATTTTACCATTCAGCTATCATATTTCATAAATGAAACACGCAGCTTCTGCAAGCATTTATCCAAATGGATTTACAGTGGCAACAAGTAAAAGGTTTCGTCGTAATCAACACAATGTTGATAACGAAACATTTCCCCTAAAAGCCTAGCTTTATTCGTTGGTATGTTGCCATACATGTACGTCTTCCTTGAATACTTATAAGTACCAATAGGCACAATGCCTTGCGGTACAGCAACTAGTGTCCAAACATAGTTGATATACATGGAATCCATTTCGGATTCATGGCACTTTGCCATAATTAGGGAGTCGATACCTTGTATCACTTCCTCATACGTAGTCAGTTGGTATACCTCAAAAGATTGACATCTTTACGAGGTGAGATCAGAAACCCATACCCCAGGTTGTTTTCTGACTCTCTCCGACTTACGCGGTTCTTGTGTATTCGAAGATTAATAGTTTAGTTTCATCCTTAATGAACTATTTATGTTCCATTAGGAATCGGTGGCTGGAACAGTATCACTCCGATTTTCATCGAGTTTTACTTTCCTCCCACTTACCACTGCATATCGATATTCCTCTTAGGAAAACCGCATGGTGAGCAACAATTAAATTGTTCTCTTGTGAGTTGTATAAGTACTATACTTATGGTTTCCCTAGGATAACCTACAATTGGCACTTATCCAATTTGGGTTTTAGTTTGGTATCATCCAAACATATGCCTAGCATTCCCAAATCATCAGGAATGAGAAAACCCAGTTTCTTTCATATTCATATCTAATATGATATCTGTCAAACAGATTTTTATGGAACCTTATTCTAAATAATTTCTGCACTGTTTATGCTTATCCGTTGAAGGAAATGGTAGCTCAGAGCGACTCATAATTAACCTTATCATGTCCAACAAAATTCGGTTACTCTGCTCGGACACACCGTCAAACTGACGTGTTCCGGGAGGAGTCCTAATTTGAAAGAATACTTTACTCTTTCAAGTATATTAGAAACTTATTTCTTAAGTATTTTCCATTACGGTCTAACCGTGACGGTTTAATACTTTAGCCGATCTGTTTGTCTATTTCGTGAAGAAAACTTTAAAAGTTTTCGATTTGTGTTCCAAAAGAAACACATAACCATTACGCGATGCCACATCCGTAAAGGTCACGAAACATTCATATCCACCTCTAGCCTAGCTAGACATGGGCCCATTTGCTTCACTATGAACTAGGGCTATCAGATCGATGGCATTTACACTTTTACCAAGGAAATGTGTTTTAGGCACATTGCCCAATAAACTAGATTCGTAAACTTTATTTGAATGGAATCAAAACAGTCCTAGTATCCACTCTTCAAAAGTGTGGATATACGAGTCTTGTTCAATTGTGTCCCAGACAACAATGCCACAATATGTTTCTTCTGATCAAATCAGTTTGAGCTATTTGTTTGTCATGTTATATGTTTGAGATTTTATTTATATTCAAAATATAAATTTTGTTATTCACATCTAATGTGTTTATCTCAATATCATCTTTATATAATAAAACACTTTAGTGTTCTATAATATAAAGGTTCATCCTTAACGGATTAAACACTGATATGGAGATAATGTTTCTAGTCAAACTAGTTACATTATAACAGTTTCCTAATTTAGGTACACACCCGAAGGTAGTTCCTAAACTTAGGTATCTATGGTTAAAACAGCGACTTTCGTCCCGTTTCCAATTCGCAGATTAATCTCAATCTGAAGTCAGTATCCTGTTCAAAATAGATTCTGAACATCAATACATATATTTTATGTTCCACACTAAGTATTTAAAATATAATTTTAATACTAGTAGTGAACATAATGTTGAAAAACATATTTGAAGTCGGAGCCTTGCTCGTCTTCAATTCCTTCATGTCTGCTTTGTCCAAAAGTCACGCTTCCGCGATCCCGTTTGCTACAATTTAGGCAGACATTTTGGGATATGTCTTTTATCTTCCCAGAAGATTATAATGATTTTGCCTTTGCCCTTTTCATATCCAGAAGCCTTTGGCCAAGCCTTGGCCTTCTAGAATATCAAAGTAAGGTGCGCCTTGCGCTACTTGCCTAATTGCAAACTTTGACTTTGTCTCCTTGAGAATAGTCATTAACTCTCCAAGAGTTATTATTGCAATTTTAGTACTTCTAAAATTTAAGTATAGATTTATGAAGATCCTTCAATTTCTTTATCATACTTAAGGATCTAATCCTTAGTTCTGATTCAGAAATTAAGGAGTCTACTGCGACAAGCTTAATGGATTAAGCACTAAAGTTATCATCACATAAATCTTCCAAAGATTATGCTCTACTATTTGCTTATCTCCGGGCTTAGGCATAATATGTTATTTTATCAAATAAAGTAACTTATTATTTTCCATGACCATCCTGAAATATAATTCCCAATTTGAAAATTAAACCATTTAAATACATTTTCCCTAGGATTATGTTTTAAATGTCAATCTTTCAATTTTATCTTGATTCTAATAGTCCAACTATTTAATCAACGATTTTATTACTATTTATTATAATGATTACTATAGTCCAACTATTTAATCAACTTATAATTAATTAAATCAAATATATTGATTACTATAATCCAATTATATAACCAACTATAAATGAATTATTTGAATACAGTCTAACTATTAATTAAAACAACAATTTAAATATTAGTCAAACTAACATTTAATTTATTTGACGAATGATATTTGTTTGAGCGCGTATGGCAAGTAATTAAACGAGTATTGCAAATTCAATTCTTGCCTCCCACTATTTTTCGGAGAGCCTCTAACCCTCTGTCGAGTACTCGGGAAACCGTATTTCCTAGCAGGCTAGGATCCCATTAAATATCACACAATCTTGACTTTGGCCAACAAATTGTATGATAATTAACTAGGTAGATCTCTAAGATCAATTGGATCCAATCCAATTCCTAGTATCCAGTAGGGGACATCCAAGTCCGTAACATATATCTTATATATGCCAATACATCCAATGTATTGCCTAACCTTTTTCCTCTGAATCAACTAAGCCTTGGCTTTGCCACAACAAACTTAGTGATCCCAGTTAAGCCCGACCCATTGACCATGGAAAGCTTCGTAATCAATGTCGATGGACAAGAAGTCGTCTTGACTTTGGCCAACAAACCACAACTTGGACAAGACACCAATATGTAACAAAGCCTTCGTGATTCAAACACATCCTCGACGGACAAAGGCCTTGAATTTGGCCAACAAGCCAATGCCAGTCTCGGATCTTGAGTGAGAATCACTCAATGGAAGGAAAGACGCTTAATATTTTGCGAGGGTTTTTTGAGTGCAAATTGGCAACCAAATTATTATCTTTGTTAATATCTCATCATCATACACCCTTAAACATGCATTCTAAACACATAATAAAGCGCATATGAATAAAATAATAATGATATACGGATGGATACTTTACACATTGATCCTAGATCAAATCTCTCCCTTTCTCTCTCCCCCTAGCACATGTATTTACTTCTACCCGTTACACTACACTTCTAAAGAAACCTCATTTACATTGAGGGGAATAGGTGAGAAGAGAATACAAAGAGTATGAAGGTGATAAGGCTGGACACGCAGGTCCAATTAATAAATCAACTTTATTATAACAATTTCTAAAATTTCCCCACCCATCTAATATCCATCCGATATACATTATTCATGCATCGCAACCATGTATTCACACAAGCATGTTATCAATCAATCTAATCAAATTAATTAATCTGATAATTAGTGACCATCCAATGTTCAAACAATGATTTGATTTTGCTTGAGTCAAACTCGTTTTGCGAATAAGTACTTAAAGTACGAATTCTCGAATTAAATTAAACTGCAAAATTAAATCCAATTCAATTTGTATTTAATACTA
This sequence comes from Zanthoxylum bungeanum, assembly GCA_019454045.1. Taxonomy (NCBI): domain Eukaryota; kingdom Viridiplantae; phylum Streptophyta; class Magnoliopsida; order Sapindales; family Rutaceae; genus Zanthoxylum; species Zanthoxylum bungeanum. Next base: position 18,986 of record SKCR01036536.1, on the reverse strand, counting down.
ATTCGCTATTTAATTCCAAATTAAATATTACACTTTATTAATAAACCTTTACGACTTAAATTCCAAATTAACGTCCAACGTCAATTTAATTAAAGTCCAATGGGCTTTTAATTAATTTCTTGAGGCGTGGACTTTTGGTCAACTCGGGTCAAACCCAATAACCAAAGTCCAATCCGGGAGTTACCCCAATAGCCCATAAATCAATTTAGGCCCATTAGGCCCAATTAAACTGATTAAGGTCCATTAGTCGCATTTGGGCTTTATGGATGCGGTTTTGGGCCCAATTGGATCCAATCCATTTGGCCTAAACCTAACTTGGTACAACCAAGCCCAATAAGCCCATTTACAACATTTAAAGCCCAATTAATTAAACACAAAAAATTCCAAATTTCATATTTAATTAACCAAAGTGTATTACACAATTAATTATCCAATTAACATTTCCAAAACACCAATTAGCCTAATTAATCAGCTCTTCATCATTAAATCATGTCCAACACAATTTAACAAAAATCAAACCCAATATATGCTTCCAAAGTCTCGGCCAAGGGGAAATTTCATGCCCAAATCAAATTCAATCCAATTAAATTCAATTCAACATTAAATCAACATCCCCAACACGATTCTAATCATCCAATGAATCAAAAAATCAAAATCCAAGACATTTAGGGTTCTCCATCAATTCGGCCAAGCCTCCAAAATTGGGGGAAAATATTCCAAACACATTTTCATCAAATTGATCCAATCAATCCTCAATTAAACATCAATTAAGCATATTAAATCATCCAATTTCATTATTCATGCTCAAAATCAATTTTGCCCAATTTTAACCCTAAATCATTTTCATGCTCAATATTAGCTCAAGATACCATTGTTGGATTCTCTAAGGTCCAAGGATCATTATCAAGCAATGAAAATAAGTGAATACACAAAGGAGAATGGTGGAATCATACTCACAATGAATGGATTGGATGCTACGAAGAACAAAACTTTTATGCCCTTTGTTGGTGAAGCTCACGGCAGTCCATTGTCAAGGTGTCCTCCATTTTCGATTTTGGCTTGATCCATAAAGCTCCAAGCTTTGTTTTGTTTGGTCATTCCTTGCACACAAAATTACTTCCCTATCACCTTAAGATAAACAATGTGTGTACTAGCACCTTGATCTTGTAACAAAATCATTCATTTCTTCCTTCTTGCTCACGGTTTTAACCAAACCAGTGAAGAGAGAAAGAAAGCCTCCAAGGCCGAGAGAGAAGAAGAAGTTATGAGAGAGAGATGTGTGTTAGGTTGATTTAAAAATTGGTAATTGATTTATTAAAACCATATACACAATTTTGCTTTAAAAAAGTCAAACTAATTAAAGCTTTAAATGCCAACCAATCACATCACTATTTACATCAATCAATCAATCAAGTGACTAGTTGTCACATCACTCAAAATAACTAATGATTTGACGATTGATGCGACTAGCGATTTGACGCTTGATTTGACTCGCGTGCCGCACTCGAATTCGAAATGCGAATGCACTCGCAAAAAATCTCGGGCTCGGGTTCGCTAATTCCAAATTAACTAATTTTCCGTTGCGACGTAATTAAATGATTATGTCTAGCGAAATCACTATTCACGTCGCTAACGAATTAATTCTAAATTAATTCGTTCGCCCGAATTAAAATCTAAATTTAATTCCGCGTCGAAATCCAATTTCGTTTAATATATCGAATATATTAATTTTATCGATTAATTCCAAATTAATCGTTTTTCTCTCTTTAATGAGATTTTATCCCAGATAAAATATCTCCGCAATTAATCCCAAATTAATTTTCTCTCTCATCATTAATTAATCCAGATTAATAAAAGTGTGAGTCATACGTCATCGGTGAATCTTCGGGAAGCGACCCATGAGATCCCCGGATATGTTGGCAGTAAATTCGGTCGTCGGACTATCTGAACACGTAAGTACCTAGTACTACGTTTGTACCGATTTACAAGACAAGGTTGGCTTCTAGCAAAGCGTCATGCCTACCCAATTCTCCAGAAATATGCTTACAGGAATAAGCGATCTATATCAAGCGTAGTATACGTAGTATTGTGTATGTCGATCCAGTATCGGATGATCACGTGCTAGGTCTGGGGCTGGAATTGTGTCTACCCCGTTCGAAGCACTTATCGGATGTCTGGTAACTAGTCTCTATAATCGGATATACATGACCTTGTCATAATATCCCGATAGTTGCAGCATTTAAGAGAACCAGTCCCGTATCCTACGTGACCATCATCTCCACTATGACTGGAGTGATACTTCCGTCTTGACATCACACCCAACACACTACAATTCTAAATATACCCAGAAGAGGCATACACAGAAATCGGTTAAAGCCCTGAACGACCAAAACCAAAGTATATTGATTGTCGCAAGTATTAGCGGTGCAAGTCTCAGGTTAAGACCAAATACACCTACTCTAATTTCGGACTTCCTTAGACACATAGTCATACTACCAATGGAATTCTGAGGGGGTATATCCAGAGCGAAGCTGTTTCCCGTACCATCGGTAAAACACAACCTCCTATTACACTTGCATTAGTATCCTATACTCAAATATATGAGAACTATGTCGTTGTGCCCTCACAACGCGCACAAGTGTAATACTAGTCTTTTACGTAATTATCGATGTCCAATCTCGATAATACTCTGACTAGGGATATTTAATGATTTATCCTTCGTGGACTGATACTGTCTCATATCATTCTCAATCCAGGAACAAATCATAGGGACCTCATATCATTTATACATCTAGGTATTTGAATAAGTTGATATTGCTTTATACATGCGATTTATTTGTGTAGAAATTGAAGTGGTTAAGCATGATAAAGAATGAGTATAAGTTAAACACTGTTTGAATGAATAAGTTTAATTAATAAGTTATGTATCAATGGTTTCCAGATAGAAAATAGGAAATTAAGCATGTTTGATCGGTAAATGAAAGATATTGGGATTGTTAAAGTTATGACATTTGCATTCGTAATAATATGTATATTTGTATGTTTGAACATATGTATGTATGTGAGTGTTCGAATGATATCTTGAAGTGTTGTCATGGATGTGCTTGTGTATGAGAAGTCGTGCGTTAAGTTTGTGTTCTGCGATATGTGTGTCTGTTTAATTGGTTGATGTTCTCGTAGTATAGTAGTCGAGCTGGTTAGGGAATCCATTCGGACAGAATTCATCTCATACCTATTCTAAAATAGGTAATGAGTCTCATACGAGCATTGTGTGTGTAAGTCAATCGTATGTATGTGTTGTTGAATGATGTGATCTTTGATGTATCGATTGTTGTGTGTGCTTCGTGGTTTGTTGCTTGATGTTTGTAAATATGTTCGTTTTATCGATTTGATGATATTTCAAATATGTTTAATCGTAATAAAGTATAATAAGTCTGACTCCATGTCACATATGATTGGAAATATATTCGATGTAAAATGACTTGTTTTGTGATGTTCGGGTTGCTGCTTTGTATGATTTGAATGTTCGGCTAATAGATTGAGATATATGTGAATATGTAGATTTGAAAATTTGTCATGGTAAATTGTAAAGGATGATAAAAGTTAGTAAATCTGAACTTGTAATAATTTAGTAATTATGTTAATTTATTGATACGTTTTATTTGTTTGTTTGTAGTAGCATGGTTACCTACTGAGTTTTTATAACTTACACCAAACCAGTTTGCTAGTTTTGCAGGCTGGCTTCTAGATTGGTCAACCACGACAGCTTCAAAAGTCATGCTCGAGACGTGGATCACCCAAGCGGCAGTCACCCTCGCAAGTGTCTTTGGAGAAGTTTTAAAAGTTTAGGATATTTGATTTATTGTTTTGTTTGTCGTGTTGAGAATGTCGTTTGTATTAAGCAAATGTTTTGATTGCTTATGATGTTGTGGGCAGAGAGCTCTTGAGTGTTGATAGATGATATGGGCACAGAGCTCTTAGATGATTATTTTGATGTGTTGGTGTGGACCTGAGGTCTATTTTGATATATGATGTTTATTTCAAGTTCGTTTTGATGCTGGACTGAGATTCAGGTTTTCCAGTTTTAGGATACATCATGCTGTATATTTTTATAAATTTATAGGCTTATGGAGATGGGTCAATCTTGTCTCCTACCAGTAGCATCCTGCCTCTGGCGGGGTGTTACAACGAATCGACTCCCTCTCTTCCTTACACGCTTGAACAAACCTCATAAAAACTTAAAAGATCAGAAGTTTTAACAATTAAAAAATAACAGACTTAGGAGATCCAAAGTTTTAATTTAGAATCTCTTAAATTTTAAATAAAAAATAAAAATAAATACATTAAAAATTTGGGTGATCCTAATTTTTTATTAGGATCTCATTAGATTTAAATAAAAAATTAAAAACTTAGGAGATCTGAAGTTTTGACTTATGATCTCCAAAGTTTTTTTTTTAAGAGTACAAACTTATGAGATCCTAATTTTTGACTTAGTATCTCCTATGTTTTAATTAAAAAAATTAAAAAAATAAAATAAAAATTTAGGAGATCCGAAGTTTTGACTTAAGATCTCATAAGTTTTAAATTAAAAATCTTAGGAGATCCGAATTATTAACTTAGGATCTCCTAAGTTTTAATTCAAAAAATTAAAAAAAAATATTAAAACTTAGGAGATTTGAAGTATTAACTTAAGATATCCTAAGTTTTAATTTAAAAGAATACAAAAAAAATATTCAAACTTAAGAGATTCGAAGTACTCTCTAAAGTTTTAAATAAAAAAAATAAAAAATAACTTCAGCATAGACTTGAGAGAAGTTAGATTCTCTCAGATATATTTCGGAAAAGTTGGTTATTTTCGCAAAACTTAAATATTGTAACATATTTTGACAAATATGAAAGTTTAATCTTTTTGTAACCTAGTTTTTCGAATTTCCCTATTAGATTTTGCTCTCTGTTGATGATATATTTTTTATATCCAGAGTGAAATGTAAATTAAATACAAACGTTGAGGATTTGATTGTAAATATATGAAGATGACGATGACGATGACGATGATCCCCTTCGTTCTACTTGAAGATGACGACTTACTGAGTTATATAGCTCAGAGAAAATGATAAAGACCTGAGAGGTGGTGGAGTGCCACTAATAAAATAAATACAAGGGCTGGGGCAAGCTTCAGAAGAAGACTAATGAGAGTTATATTTCCATACACGCTTTTTGTTTTTTAACCTAAAAAAAATATATCAAATCACCTCCTCCTTCTCTTCTCTTCTCTTTTCTTAAAGAAAAAAAAAATCAAATTTATCAAAATTAGTCAACTGGGTTTTGACTCTTTTTTGATTTCTCTCAATGGGTTGTACGGGATCGAAGTGTTCCAAAGGAGATGGTAAACAATTTTTTATTTTTATTTTTATTTTAATTTGTTGCGAATGAGATTCTGTGGCATTAATGTTAATCTACTGGGATAATTAAGTTTGGCGGTTAATTTGTGATTGAATTTATGATCTTTTGACCCTTTCTTGGATATGATTTGTTGTTGATTGGTAAATTAATTACTTTGAAGGATTTAGGGCAATGCATATTGGAAATTTTTTAACACCTGTGAATTGAGTATTTAGAGTGAAATGAAGTTAGGGCTTTCAAGAATTTTGATTTTCAATTAACCAAATATACGAGACAATTCTGGATATCCGACCATATTCGGCATTTTGAGAGTGGCATCTTGATTCTGCTTAAAATTAGTTGTTGACGGTATGGTATATGTATGTGCTAACAGAGGGTCCAAAGAAGATCCAGAAGCCAAAATCTTGGAAGCATTCTGAACCGATTGCAAGGGAACGACTTATGCAGATGCGTGATGAATTTTGGGACACTGCTCCTCACTATGGTGGTGGGAAAGGTATGCTATCTATCCATTACCTTAAGTTACTGCTAATAACTTTTGTTACTGGCAAGTAGTGATACTGTGGTACACAGTACAATGTAAAAAATTTGTATTCATTTTCGGAGTTAAAAATGTTTCAATCTAATTAATGACAGTTACATGACAGGCAGACGTTAGTAACAAATGATTCATGCATTGTCAAAATAGAATTCTGTAGCATTTGTTTTGTTTATATAGAGGGAAATTGTCAGCAATTTCAGGACTTTGAAAAATCTTATAATACTGGCTACAAGGGGCGTGATGGCTGGGACCAAAATTTGTGCTGCTCCTGCTGCTATTTTATTACTTCATAAAATAAAATTTTGATTATATCTGTTGGATTGATCGTGGGATGTGGTGTATTTGGCCTTCTGGTTGACATAACTAGACAGCACTAACTTGACAAACTAAACTACTAATTTGAATCATTTAGTAGCTGGAACCAAGTCACATCCAATGACTGATAACACAAATAGGAAATAGAGAATTTCATATTGATCATCATAATTTTTTATTCCAAGTTTTGTAGATATTTATTGTTCAATGCAATTTGCTTTGTTGAATTTAGTTTTACGTTCTCATATGCTTTCCATATTGATCATCATAATTGTATTGGCCAGGTGCCAGCCTTTTGTTTATATGTCTTTTGTGTGCTTATCCTCCACATTTGTAAGTTTGATAGGAATAGCTTAAAGGATGGCCCAGCGCACGAAGCATCATAGGAATGGCTTATTTGTTCAAAATGTTAAGAGTTTAAAATGTTTAAAATGCTAGTGATTGCTGATTGTTACATTTGTTTATCTGTTTATGTTGGACATATGCATGTTATTCAGCTAATTGCAACTGAATAAAATGAAATATTTTTCTGATTTATCTCCATTTGACACAATGTCTACACTCTACAGTTCTCTTATGGGTTTGAAACTTGGATGCATGACTATAAATTAAAAAGTACCTTCATTGGCCAAATCAGAATGCTTCACCATATGGTACCGTTACTTGTTCTCAAATGTAGAAACTTATGTGTGAGGCAACCTCTGCTTGTAAGATATCCATGTGTACATAGAAATATCTGTGTGAATTAACTTCATAGCATTAGGGGAAAAAAGGCTATATCTGAAGCTTTTTGTGTTCTTATCAGAGATATGGGATGCACTTCGAGCTGCTGCTGAAGCTGATTTAACCCTTGCACAAGCAATTGTTGATAGTGCTGGTGTGATCATTCAGAGCAATGATTTGACAATCTGCTATGATGAGAGAGGTGACCAATCCTTCCATCTTCGACCCAATTTCCTAGTCTTTCTTTCCTGATGTATTTGTGATGTGTCCTTCCAACCTAAACATAATTTCTGTTGCAGGTGCAAAGTATGAACTACCAAAGTATGTCTTGAGTGAACCAACCAATCTGATTCGAGATAACTGACCATATAACACAGTAAAGAAATACAGTTCTCCATTTAGACTGTAAATAACTGATCTATCATCCTTTACTGCTTAAAATGTAATACCGGTTCTGAAATCCAATCCCGGTTCTGAAATGTAATCGCAGTTCAAGTATCTAAAGTTTTAAAAGGAATTTGCGGCATAACGATTCTTGCTAATGAAGATTTATGTTGTGAAATTGTTACACAAGTGAACTTATTCATGTCTACAGACAACTATTACTCTAAGTCTACTATAAAACTTGCTTGAAAATTAATGATATCCAGAAATGGCTTCCTCTATTCCTAAACTTTGTTGGACTCACTGAATTGTTGGTTGCTTTGCAATATTCAACTCAGACCTTGAGGCTTAAGTTAGCCTCAGGCTTCCCCCACCCATGCTATTGTTATTCAAATTATGGTGATACATACTAGAAACGGATTTTTGTAATTTCTAAATAGTTTCTGATAACAGTGTTGGCCTCAGCTGGAGCATGTACCAGCATGGGAGCACGTTACTTCAAGCTCCAGTAGTAATTAAAAGAAATGATCAGCATAATTTATGAGTTGATTGCTGAGAAGGCTTTGTCCAAAAGCCATGTTATCTCAAACTTGAATTTAGTTTTATGACCTAAAATTGCTTCCATAAGTTTGTAAGGTTTTGGGGTTAGCGCGGAAGCATCCATGTGACTGGAATTTAAAATTTTCTTCCAAAACCACTCTAAGGATCGTGGTTATGTCGTTGTTGATGTAAACAATATACTATTTAAATTAATCTATATTAATTTAACATGCATGTAATAAATAATTTTATTTATCAACATAAATAAAATGGTGCACCTCTAGTTGGCACACTAGCTCTCCTCTACGAACAAATCGCTCCCACTATTGAGAACAAAAGAAACCATTTTCCTTTCTAGGATGTTTGAAGTCTTTAGGAATAAATTGGAACTATTCCAATAGAGAGACAAAAAATTATTCAATTGCGCATATATATACACGCAACTATTGCTTATAAAACAGCACCAAAAACAACTTGCTTGTTTTATTACATGCGCTGCGCTTATATATATATATATATATATATATATTCATGCAACAATGAATTGCCTTTGCCTTTATTCAACGTGAGAAACAATTTTTCTTTTCTTAAAACAACAATCAAATTGCTTGCTTATATTTATATATATATACCTTACGCAAAATGGCATATATATTAATATATATCATATATATATATGTAAAAGCAACGTTGAACAGCAATTGCTTGTGTGTATATATATTATTCTTAAGCAAGCTATTACAACAACAAACAATTGCTTTTGTAATTCTTGTAAATATATATCGACAACAACAACTTGCTGTGTGTATATATATTTATCTGCTTGCATGCAACCTACAGCAACAAAAAACTACATTTGTTTATTGCTTATGTTCATATATATATAGGCAACAACCAATTGTCACCGTCAACTTCAACAAGAAGTACTTCTTGAATAACAAGTCCTTCTACAAGAAGTTTTGCCTCAACTTCAAAAAGGAGGTTTTGCCTCAACTTCAACAAGAAGTTTTGCATCAACTTCAACAAGAAGTTTTGCCTTTCAACTTGTACAAGAAGTTTTGCCTTTCAACTTATACAAGAAGTTTTAATTGTATCTCAATACAATAATGTCAATCAAATATCTCTCCAAATCAAATTTGGTTTCTTAAAGATTCTTTCCAAAATAAAATTAGGATACTTAATCAAATTATGAATCCTAATTAAATAAAGACTTCCATATTTAATCTTAAATATGACTCTAATTAATTTGGGTACTAGCCCACTAAATTAAAGTCCAATAGATTAAATATTATTTTGCCATAATAATTCATTAACTATTAATTAATTAATTCAACTTACTTAATTTTAATTAACAATTAATTAAAATTACATTTAATTTATTTAATATAAATATCAAATATTTAATTAACAATTAAATCTTATTTTATTTTGAATTTATTAATCAAATTAATATTTCCGAAATATCTCGAATATCCTAATCCAATTAGGAAGTGCCAAAATAATCATTTATTAACTTTTAATAAACATCCTCGAATTTGTAACATAGACGAGAACTATATTGTGCGACCGTCCTAGGTTCATTATCGAGTAGCAGTGGAATAATATTAACTCTTTAATATTTCATCTCTATGATATTCCACAGACCATGGGTAATCGCCTAGCAGCAAGCCATGGCCCCTAGTCGATGAATGAAGTGGGAAAACATATGAACCTGTTAGAATACACTTCGAACATGTCATCTCATTCCTTCCGATATTTATGTTTCTTATCGAGTCTGGGATCATGGTAAGGTCAAATCCTTATTCTCGACATATCTTTAAACTTTATCTTGTGGATCTGATATCTCTAAGATATCGACTGCTTTGGCCAAAGACTTATATCCACAACTTTAAGTTTCCTTGAAACATCTATAACTTTAATTATCAAAGTTATCGGATCCCATCTTGAAGCATACGTGACTTCGTACGTCAATCGCTCAAGGCCATCTAGCATTTATTCAAAGGACATGGATAGTCGAATGAGGATATAATAGTGAACCAAGAGTATTATCGCACAAGTCATCATATGATCTCAGGTCAGAGGATATGATGACACTAATGTATTATTACGAAGATCAATGACCTTTAAAAATATTACCATGTGATCTTACGCTTCTGTGGTCGTGTTCGATATTTCATTCTACTAATCTATTGTACATGTCCTTATGATATGAGACTCATAATCCATTCTATTAACATCATATGTCAATCTAGGAGACACACCAATATTGGTCAAGTGATATATTATTGTCCTATATAACAATCACATTTTACCAAGAACTTAATTTGAGACATATATAAATATCGTTGACTCTCATAATCACAAACGTCTTTTGGATTAACGATATTTATCTGACATAATGTCTCAGGACATACACATAAAATATGGATGTAATAATGTGTAGTTAACAAATGCCTTTTATTAATAAATAATAAAATATATTACAAATAATATGCCTTAAACTATTACATCCATAACTGGTTTTAGGGCATACTTTCTAACAAACTCCCACTTGCATTAAAGCCAGTTGTTATGATACCCAATGCCCATCTTCTCAAGATGACGCTCCATTTGTTCTTGGCTCATTGGCTTTGTGAGTGCATCAGCCACATTATCAGCTGAAGGTGTTTTCTGAATGGCTAGCTGCCCATCTCCAACATATTCTCTTAGTATGTGATACTTTACTTTCTTTGTTGTTTGGATTTCTGGTGCGACCTTGGTTCCTTGGCCTGTGCTATAGCCCCATTGTTGTAGCAGTTCAAAGGGAATGCTCCTTCAATGGTTGGAACCACACCTAGTTCTGTAACGAACTTCTTTATCCAAACTGCTTCTTTCGCTGCTTCTGAAGCTGCTATGTATTATGCCTCAGTTGTGGAGTCCGCAATAGTGGATTGCTTGGCGCTTTTCCAACTGACTGCTCCTCCATTACATAAGAACGAATCCAGAGGTTGACTTATAATCATCAGTGTCTGTCTGAAAGTCTGAGTCCGTAAACCCTTCCACTTTCAGTTCTGGTGATCCGTAAGTCAGTATCATATCCTTAGTTCTTCTTAAGTACTTGAGGATTACCTTGACTGCTATCCAATGATTTTCTCCTGGATAGGACTGGAATATGCTTGTTATACTAACAGCAAATGCGATATTCGGTCTTGTACATAGCATGGCATACATGAGACTACCTATGGCAGAAGCATATGGTACTTGACTCATGCGTGCTCTTTCTTGAGGTGTCTTGGGACTCATCGATCTAGATAGATGAATTCCATGCCTACAAGGCAACAAACCTCTCTTAGAGTCCAACATATTGAATCTCTTGAGCACCTTATCTATGTACAGACTTTGGGATAAACCAATCATTCTTCTTGATCTATCTCTATAGATTCTTATGCCAAGAATGTAGGTTACTTCTCCCAAGTCTTTCATTGAGAATGTTTTGGATAACCAAACTTTGACTGAAGTCATCATAGCGACATCATTTCCCAAAGTAAGTCATCCATATAATAATTAATATTGATTTATTAAACTACAGTATTATATTTAAGAAACCAGCATTTGGATCATCATCATAGATGAAACCAAACATTTGGATCGCATCATCAAATCGTAGATTCAACTCCTAGATGCTTGCTTTAGACCATATATAGATCTTTGCAACTTACATACTTTATGACTATCACATTTAGATGTAAAACCTTCTGGCTGTTTCATATAAATTTCTTCCTCAAGAAATCCATTTAGAAAAGTTGTTTTTACATCCATTTTCCAAATCCATAGTCATAGTAAGCTGCGATAGCTAAGAGAATTCTAATGGATTTTAGCATAGCTACTGGCGAAAAGGTCTCCTCATAATCAACTCCTTGTTTCTGAGTATATCATTTTGCCACTAGTCTAGCTTTATAAGTCTCTACTTTTCCATCCTTTCCAATTTTTCTCTTGAAGACCCATTTACACCCAATAGGACCAATTCCTTCAGGAGGATCAACAAGTGTCCATACTTGATTGGAATACATGGATTCCATTTCAGAATTCATAACTTCAAGCCATCTAGAAGAGTCAATGTCTGACATTGCTTCTTCGTAGTTTCTTGGGTCATCAACATGAACCGCTTGACCAATTATAAAAGATTCAAAATCTTGTTGATTGACTAAGGTATATCTCAATGGCAAGCGAGATTCCCTAATTGATCTACGAAGTGGTTGTGTTTCTTGAGGTGCTTCTTGTTCTACTTGTTCTGGTTCCATCTGAGGTGAGTCAATTCGTTTTCCAGAATCCTCTTCTTGAGAGACTTCCTCATCTAGGTCCACTTCTTTCCCAGTATTTCCATCTTGAACCAAACGATCCTCAAGGAAGGTAGCATTCCTACTAACCACTATCTTGTGATCAGAGGGAATATAGAAGTAGTATCCCATAGAATCTTTGGGATATCCTATGAATTGAGCTTTTTCAGATCTTGAGTCTAGCTTTTCTGTAAAGACTTTCCTTACATAAGCTGGACTACCCCAAATCTTCAAATATCCTAAATTAGGACGTTTCCCATACCATATCTCATATGGGGTTTTAGGAGCGGATTTGGTCGGAACTCTATTTAGAATATGCAAGGCTGTTTGGAGAGCATATCCCCAAAAGGACGTCGGTATATCAACAAAACTCATCATGGAACGTACCATATCCAATAGGGTACGATTTCTCCTTTCAGAGACACCGTTATGCTGAGGTGTGTAAGGAGGTGTTACCTGTGACACTATTCCATGTTCCTTGAGATAATCTTGAAATTCAATACTTAAGTATTCTCCTCCACGATCAGATCGTAGATTTTTAATACTTTTTCCTAATTGGTTTTCTACTTCATTCTTATACTCTTTGAACTTTTCAAAAGTTTCTGACTTATGTTTCATTAGGTAAAATACCCAAATCTTGAACAATCGTCAGTTGAAAGTAACGAAGTATTGAAAACCACTTTGGCCACTATACTAAGTGGGCCACATACATCAGTATGTATGAGTTCCAAGGTTTCTTTGGCTCTTTCGTTTTGTCCTACAAAAGTGATTTGGTTGGTCATTTTTCCTTTGAGACATGATTCGCAAGTTGGATAAGGTTCTAAACCTAATGAAGGAAGTAAGCCTTCCTTCTCCAATTGTGAAATTCTTTTCTCTCCAATATGACCTAATCTTAAGTGCCAAAGGAATCTTGAATTAGGATTATCTCTTGGTCTTTTTGTTGTTATTGTATTTAATTCTTTGTTATGGTTCTCATTCATTTGCAAGACATACAATCCATTTTCTTGTAGTGCAACACCAACAAATTTATTCAGATAATAAATATTGCATTTCTCATTGATAAAATGAAATTCATAATTACATTTTGTCAATACTGGAATGGAAACAATGTTTCTTATTGCACTAGGAAAATGTAAGACTTTATCTAATAAAATTAAATGTCTTGATGGCATAGGAAGTTGACACGCCCCTACGTTGGTTGCAGAGACAAGTTCTCCATTCCCAACTTTCAGGACCACTTCTCCTTCCTTAAGTAACATCTTACTCTTTAGAATCTGCGGAGACATACAAATATGTGATGTCGCAGCAGAATCTAAAATCCATGAATGAGATATGGAACTTATTCCAAGATCCATTTCAATAACAAAGAACGAGGACGTACCTTCCTTTTGCTTTTTCAAGCTTGCAAGGTACTGAGGACAATTCCTCTTCCAATGTCCTTTCTTCTTGCAATAGAAGCACTCATTTTGAAAATTGGGGCCATTGAGTTTATCTTTGTCAAGTATTGATTTTATTGGATTCATTTTGTATCACGTACTCTGTTGAAAACACGAGTTTGTTACTAATTTGTAATAAGTAATTAAACAAAATTTAAGGCCTTTTAAATAATGTTACTCCCACTAATTTTAGTCGAATTCCACACTCCCCTATGCGGAAAACGGAAATATTGTTGGATATATTTCTAGTGGGACGTCGAGTTCTCATTGTTAATGTCATGCCTCACCTAATGGGTTTTGGCATTTCATTTGCAATGAGTCAAAACTCTTTTGTTTGTATCTCTATACAAGGCTCGACATTACTACCTCCAGCGAACAATGTCTCACCTAATGGGTATTGACATCTTCACTAGTTAAGCTAGGCCCAACACCTTTCGTCACGTAACACATGTGATTGGCCCTCACCTAATGGGTTTTGGGTTTGCAATCATTAGGCTACATATACGAACATGTCAAATAGTACTTAAACATATAAGGGTCCCTCACCTAATGGGTTTTGGGATTACCAAAATACATTCAGTGGACTATTTGATTGTGTGGAAGGTTAATGCTTAATATTAATCTTGGGGAATATATAATTATTCATATCTTATATGAATTAGGTCTTTTCTTTTGGTGCGTCTTGATGTCTTTGTATCTTATACTTTCATCATGCACAAGCACATAACTTTTATGTTTGGCTCTAGACGAGGAGGATCCTAATCTTTTATTAACACTTTAATAAGACTGTTCCATTTGGTTTAAGACAATCCTTCACAATTCGGTAACTAGAGAAAAACTCCCAGAAGATGAGGGGGGTCCGGCGTGACCACTTAAGTCCCTACCTTCTTAGGCTCTTATCGCCTTGGTGACAGAGTTCTCTTTAGTACCTCTTTGTTCGAGAAGGTCTTAGGCTTTCTTGGCTTGAATAATCCTATATACTAATCTTGAAACTTTTAAAAGATTATACTTTGATTATCAATTAATATTTTAATCATATTAAATAATTAAAAGATGTAATCAAAGTTGTATTAGGATTCTTGTGGTGATTTAATTTTAATCCAATTAAAATTTTATATGGGTTTAACTTCCTAAGAAGTTATTTAGTTCAAAACTAGCAACAACTCAATTTCTATTAGAATTCTTTCCAAAAACAATTTTAATGAAAATAGAATTCTAATCATACTCAAATTTAATTCTGGAGATTTTTGTAAAATATTTGTAATTTCAGAAATTACAATTTCACCTCTGATCGTTTTGGGTATTTACAATAAATCCCTAAAACTTTCAGAATTTTACAAATTGGTCATGCGGAATCTGCCAACCTGAATTTTCAGGTTCTGTCCAATAGTTTTTTTAGCGTAGCAGACGCCCTTTCCGAATTCCAATTGAGTTAAAATTTTACAGAATCGTTAGTCCATATGTCTAGTGTCTCCAAAAAAAAGCTTCAACCCAAAATAACGATTTTATCAACATAAAATAATAGCCTAACCGAACAGCTCTCATTAGGATCCCATATACATGCATTAATTTGTTTTCATCAAAATGACATAACCTCAAAGCTCCTGATACCACTGCAAGGTTTTGGGGTTAGCACGGAAGCATCAATATGACTGGAATTTAAAATTTTCTTCCAAAACCACTTTAAGGATCGTGGTTATGCCGTTGTTGATGTAAACAATATACTATTTAAATTAATCTATATTAATTTAACATGCATGTAATAAATAATTTTATTTATCAACATAAATAAAATTTACTGATAATAAACATACCTTTATGTGCTTATTATCTTTTAGAGCCTTTTGAATATCCTCCTTGATTTTTCCCTTGTTGTAGTGCACCAAGCGTTGCACCTCTAGTTGGCACACTAGCTCTCCTCTACGAACAAATCGCTCCCACTATTGAGAACAAAAGAAACCATTTTCCTTTCTAGGATGTTTGAAGTCTTTAGGAATAAATTGGAACTATTCCAATAGAGAGATAAAAATTCTTCAATTGCGCATATATATACACGCAACTATTGCTTATAAAACAGCACCAAAAACAACTTGCTTGTTTTATTACAAGCGCTGCTTATATATATATATATATTCATGCAACAATGAATTGCCTTGCCTTTATTCAACGTGAGAAACAATTTTCTTCTTCTTAAAACAACAATCAAATTGCTTGCTTATATTTATATATATATACCTTTACGCAAAATGGCATATATATTAATATATATCATATATATACGTAAAAGCAATGTTGAACAGCAATTGCTTGTGTGTATATATATTATTCTTAAGCAAGCTATTACAACAACAAACAATTGCTTTTGTAATTCTTGTAAATATATATCAACAACAACACTTGTTGTGTGTATATATATTTATCTGCTTGCATGCAACCTACAGCAACAAAAAACTACATTTGTTTATTGCTTATGTTCATATATATATAGGCAACAACCAATTGTCACATTCAACTTCAACAAGAAGTACTTCTTGAATAACAAGTCATTCTACAAGAAGTTTTGCCTCAACTTCAACAAGAAGTTTTGCATCAACTTCAACAAGAAGTTTTGCCTTTCAACTTGTACAAGAAGTTTTGCCTTTCAACTTGTACAAGAAGTTTTAATTGTATCTCAATACAATATTGTCAATCAAATATCTCTCCAAATCAAATTTGGTTCTTAAAGATTCTTTCCAAAATAAAATTAGGATACTTAATCAAATTAGGAATCCTAATTAAATAAAGACTTCCATATTTAATCTTAAATATGACTCTAATTAATTTGGGTGCTAGCCCACTAAATTAAAGTCCAATAGATTAAATATTATTTTTGCATAATAATTAATTAACTATTAATTAATTAATTCAACTTACTTAATTTTAATTAACAATTAATTAAAATTACATTTAATTTATTTAATATAAATATCAAATATTTAATTAACAATTAAATCTTATTTTATATTTCGAATTTATTAATCAAATTAATATTTCCGAAATATCTCGAATATCCTAATCCAATTAGGAAATGCCAAAATAATCATTTATTAACTTTTATAAACATCCTCGAATTTGTAACATAGACGAGAACTATATTGTGCGACCGTCCTAGGTTCATTATCGAGTAGCAGTGGAATAATATTAACTCTTTAATATTTCATCTCTATGATATTCCACAGACCATGGGTAATCGCCTAGCAGCAAGCCATGGCCCCTAGTCGATGAATGAAGTGGGAAAACATATGAACCTGTTAGAATACACTTCGAACATGTCATCTCATTCCTTCCGATATTTATGTTTCTTATCGAGTCTGGGATCATGGTAAGGTCAAATCCTTATACTCGACATATCTTTAAACTTTATCTTGTGGATCTGATATCTCTAAGATATCGACTGCTTTGGCCAAAGACTTATATCCACAACTTTAAGTTTCCTTGAAACATCTATAACTTTAATTATCAAAGTTATCGGATCCCATCTTGAAGCATACGTGACTTCGTACGTCAATCGCTCAAGGCCATCTAGCATTTATTCAAAGGACGTGGAATAGTCGAATGAGGATATACTAGTGAACCAAGAGTATTATCGCACAAGTCATCATATGATCTCAGGTCAGAGGATATGAATGACACTAATGTATTATTACGAAGATCAATGACCTTAGATAATATTACCATGTGATCTTACGCTTCTGTGGTCGTGTTCGATATTTCATTCTACTAATGAAACATCTATTGTACGTGTCCTTATGATATGAGACTCATCATCCATTCTATTAACATCATATGTCAATCTAGGAGACACACAACAATATTGGTCAAGTGATATATTATTGTCCTATATAACAATCACATTTTACCAAGAACTTAATTTGAGACATATATAAATATCGTTGACTCTCATAATCACAAACGTCTTTTGGATTAACGATATTTATCTGACATAATGTCTCAGGACATACACATAAAATATGGATGTAATAATGTGTAGTTAACAAATGCCTTTTATTAATAAATAATAAAATATATTACAAATAATATGTCCTTAAACCATTACATCCATAACTGGTTTTAGGGTATACTTTCTAACAAAGTTGCCATGTTTTGATGTTGTTTTTATTGTTAAAATCTAAAAATGTTATGGTATGGGGTCTATTGAGAATTTAATTGAAATATTAAATAGTAATAACTTACATTGAACTTGTTAAAATCTTCCATAAGTTGCCATAGTCTACCGAATTTGGCTCGAAAATCTACACCAATTAATCCTCTCAAGCCTGGATTGGTTGAATTTTAAGATGATTTTTTACTGTTATGTTGCGGCTTTAGGACACGTTTTTAATATGGACAAATCATCTATGTTCTTCGGTGGAAGCACAAAGGAAATTTTGTAATCTTATTGTTGTCTCCAAGCATGACAAGTACCTAGGGGTTACCATTTATGGTTGGAAGAAAGAAGAAAATTTTTTCAATGAGATAAAACTGAAGGTCCTCGATCAGCAAATTTCAAGTTGGGATAATGTTCTCAAGAGGAGGGTCGCAAAAGCTACATGTAACACCACGATTTTCATAACCAAAAGAAATCACGAGGTTACGATCTATCTTACACTTATATTTAAATTTTAAATTTTTGGTAGCGTTGGACTTAATAATTATTCTCCAATAACCAACCATAGAACATAATTGTGAACCTTAATTACATTAAAAGCTCCCAAAAAATATTTACAGTTCCATATCATCAACCGGAATATTTACAGTTGGCAATGGGCTGAGACAGGACGGGATTTGTCAATCCCGATCTTAAAATCATGAAGAAAAATTATTCCAGTCATGTCCCGTTTCAAAAATGAGACATAAAAATATGTTTCAAATCCCGTCCGGGATCCCGTTGAGACAGGAAAAATTACCGTCCCTATTCCTAATCTACTTCTCAAACTAAGTATTAGAGGAAAACCTTTTGCCAATTACAGTACAATCTTCAAATAAAATCCTTAACATTATGAGATCATTTTAATTCGAGTTCCTTATTCATCAAGAATCACTCTTATTTATGAGAATTACAACAAAATTTAATGAGTATAACAAATTTAATATGCAAACTAATTTTTATTATATCAAAATACATGCATTCTTATATAATGTAGATCATATGATATGCCATGAAATTTTAAAAACATTATAAACAAACTTTTCTCAAACAAGTAGTTTTTCACACATAATAAATTATAATAGTAAAACATAACTTATTAATGATTTATAGTATCAAAAGCAGAATAAGTTTTTGTTTTT
>SKCR01036535.1:0-55936 GCA_019454045.1 Zanthoxylum bungeanum | reverse complement strand
TATCTCAGTGAGTACATAGACCATTCTATTTTTGAGGTCGACCAAAGCTGATAGCGGAAGTCATCCGGTCGGATGCATGGAATGCTGAGATGCAGAGAGGATGTATTAAGAAGAGTCTTACTTGTAATGACCTTTGTAGAGTTGCAAGAAAGACAATGGATCCCAAAAATGTGAGTAAGACCTCTTCTGTCTTAGGCTGACATTTATTTATGCTTGTTTGTTGTGGTCCACACAACAGTTTTGATGTTTATTTCCGGCTCGAGTCTGCTCTTGTACCGCCGAGACCGATGTTTCTTTCCGACTCGGGTCTGCTCTTGTACCGCCGAGATCGATGTTTCTTTCCGACTCGGGTCTGCTCTTGTACCGCCGAGATCGATGTTTCTTCCTGGCTCGGGTCTGCTCTTGTACCGCCGAGGCTGATGTTTATTCCGGCTCCGGTCTGCTCTTGTACCGCCGAGACCGATGTTTCTTTCCGACTCGGGTCTGCTCTTGTACCGCCGAGATCGATGTTTCTTCCTGGCTCGGGTCTGCTCTTGTACCGCCGAGGCCGATGTTTATTCGGCTCGGGGCTGGATTTCGTTCCGCCGAGGCCGCTTGGTTATTCGGCTCGGGGCTGGATTTCGTTCCGCCGAGGCCACTTGTTTATTCGGCTCGGGGCTGGATTTCGTTCCGCCGAGGCCACTTGTTTGTTCGGCTCGGGGCTGGATTTCATTCCGCCGAGACCACTTGTTTATTCGGCTCGGGGCTGGATTTCGTTCCGCCGAGACCGCTTGGTTAATCGGCTCGGATCTGGATTTTATTCCATCGAGGCCTTATGGTTTATTCAGCTCGGGGTCGGGTTACGTCCCACCGAGTCGGCTTCTTTGGACTGGGGATGTAATATTCCCCCAGAGCCAAGTCTTTCTTTCAGCTCGGGGTCGGGTTACGTCCCACCGAGTCGGCTTCTTTGGACTGGGGATGTAATATTCCCCCAGAGTCAAGTTTTTCTTTCAGCTCGGGGTCGGGTTACGTCCCACCGAGTCGGCTTCTTCGGACTGGGGATGTAGCATTCCCCCAGAGCCAAGTCTTTCTTTCAGCTCGGGGTCGGGTTACGTCCCACCGAGTCGGCTTCTTTGGACTGGGGATGTAGCATTCCCCCAGAGCCAAGTCTTTCTTCAGCTCGGGGTCGGGATACGTCCCACCGAGAGACTTATCATCGGCATTGTAGACGCTGGTTTTCGCCCGAGGTCCACAATCGAGAATTTGTAGTTTGGGGCGCTAGCGATCCTGCAAAACAAAGGTAGAATGAGCGGGAGTTCTGCCCACCGGTGTGGTGGGTGCCGGGGGCACTCCGACGCTCAAGTCAGTGATGGAATTATGGAAGTAGTAGGAGGAAGATCAAGTATTACCTTGATCCTCGTGAGCTGCCATGTGGGCGGTAAGTGGGTGGTGCTGTGAGCTATGGAGATGGTATCCTTAAGCTGTGAGTATGAGAGCTAGAAGTTGAATGTGATCGAGCTATGGATTGTCCAGCCCCCTTCTCGTAGACTTTCTTCTCTTATATACACCCTCTCGGGAAACGTGTGTATTTATTACCTTTAATTACTCGTTCGTTGGATGTTGGAAACTGTCGAGTTATGTGAGATATTTATGAGTCTGGACGTTTCTTGATTTGGTATCTATTGCGTCCGTTGGCCCTCTTGATGACAATGAGCTTGGGCCCGTGAGGCTTCTTGGTCTGATATTGGTCGGTCTCGAGGTAAAATGTCGATTTTACCCTTGGGCCCAAATTTAGCCCGTACAGTTTGTCCCCTACTCTCTAAGTCAATGAGTCCTTGACTTGGAGAGTATTTGACGCGTGTGTCGCTTGAGGCCATAGTATGTAGGTGTACTCGAGCGTTGATGCTGCCAAACGAATATCAAGTTATGAGATTTACTCTTCAAGAGCCATTGGGGAAGTACCCAATCGATTGAACCAGATGAAGGTCAGGATATAAGTCGTACGACATGTGTATTCCATGTCTACAACTTGACTCGATGTGAGTCTGTGGGGGATGTCCCCGGTCGACTGAACCAGATGAGGGTTCATGAGTTATTTCATTCGACAAGTCTATGAACTGGAGGAAGTCCATGTCTTCATTTGACTCGACAAGAGTCATCTGGGAATGTCCCCGGTCGACTGAACCAGATGAGGTTCAGGATATAAGTCATACGACATGTGTATGTCTACAACTTGACTCTACATGAGTCCATGGGGGATGTCCCCGGTCGACTGAACCAGATGAGGGTTCATGAGTTATTTCATTCGACAAGTCTATGAACTGGAGGAAGTCCATGTCTTCATTTGACTCGACAAGAGTCATCTGGGAATGTCCCCGGTCGACTGAACCAGATGAGGTTCAGGATATAAGTCATACGACATGTGTATGTCTACAACTTGACTCTACATGAGTCCATGGGGAATGTCCCCGGTCGACTGACTCAGATGAGGGTTCAGGAGTTTATTTGACTCTACACGAGTCCGTGGGGGATGCCCCCGGTCGACTGAACCAGATGAGGTTCAGGGTGTAAGTCATACGACATGTGTATGTCTACAACTTGACTCTACATGAGTCCATGGGGAATGTCCCCGGTCGACTGAACCAGATGAGGGTTCAGGAGTTTATTTGACTCGACACGAGTCCGTGGGGGATGCCCCCGGTCGACTGAACCAGATGAGGTTCAGGGTGTAAGTCATACGACATGAGTTTGTC
The DNA here is from genome assembly GCA_019454045.1 of Zanthoxylum bungeanum. NCBI lineage: Eukaryota > Viridiplantae > Streptophyta > Magnoliopsida > Sapindales > Rutaceae > Zanthoxylum > Zanthoxylum bungeanum. The sequence goes on along the minus strand of SKCR01036535.1, from coordinate 53,204 downwards.
TACAACTTGACTCTACATGAGTCCATGGGGGATGTCCCCGGTCGACTGAACCAGATGAGGTTCAGGATATAAGTCATACGACATGTGTATGTCTACAACTTGACTCTACATGAGTCCGTGAGGGATGTCCCCGGTCGACTGAACCAGATGAGGTTCAGGATATAAGTCATACGACATGTGTATTTCTACAACTTGACTCCACATGAGTCCGTGGGGGATGTCCCCAGTCGACTGAACCATATGAGGGTTCAGGAGTTTATTTGACTTGACATGAGTCCGTGGGGGATGTCCCCGGTCGACTGAACCAGATGAAGGTCAGGATAATCCCCATACTACGGGTCGAAGAACCATGAGAGTCTTCAATGTCTTTTGGACCAAATGAAGGTCTATGAAAGTCTTCACTCTACAGACCTGACGAAGGTCCAAGACTTTTTCCTTATCATACTACTAAACCTGATGAAGGTCTATGAGGGTTCTCATTCCTCATTCTACAAGACCTGACAAAGGTCTATGAGGATATAATTCCTCATTCTACAGGACTTGTAGTCTGAGACCATGTCGTCTGAAGACCATGAGACTACGGTCGAATGAACCTGATGAAGGTCCATGAGGGTTCTCATTCCTCATTCTACAGGACCTGACAAAGGTCTATGAGGATATAATTCCTCATACTACAGGACTTGTAGTCTGAGACCATGTCGTCTGAAGACCATGAGACTACGGTCGAATGAACCTGATGAAGGTCTACGAGGGTTCTCATTCCTCATACTACTAGTTCTGATATGATATAATTGTTGAATGGTCATGTCGTATGAACTTGACGAATGTATAACTAAGTCATCATTCCTGACTCTACTAGTTCTAAGAAAAGTCAAAGAGGATTCCACTCCTCACACTACAATACCTTTTATGTTGTCTGAGGAAGAGATGGCAATTTTATTTATGTTTAATAGGCCGATGGCCACCCACCTTGTTGTATGGGAATTGAAAGAACAATATACTTTACCATCTCATTAATGTCGAGTGGGGCAATTAATCAAAGAAAAACCTTAATGTGTGTTGTGTTCAACGACACCACTCCTTGATGCCAACCTACATCCTGTCTAACAAATCCTCTGATAAACGATATGTATGTGTAGTGTCCAATGATGCCTCAGCCAGACAATCTTTGTATTACGTCGAGTGGGGTATTTGTCAATGCTACTCTTATGTGCATGTAGCGTCAAATGGTGTCTCTACCAATGTCGAACATTAGAAGCCTAATTTCCTTGATTGGAAATCACATGACTTTTGGAGCTTATGCCACGTATGATATGCATGTGGAATGGAGTGTGGAATGGAATGGGGGCTCGACTCATTACGATTGCAAACTTGATTGGAAAATGAGCATGAGGCATTTTAAAACTACGTTCTTGGGCTGAGCTTGGGCCCCATCAACAATAATAAACAGTGTCGGGCTACAAGGGGCCAATAACTTTAAATAACGATGTGTGAAAATGTTGTTCCAGGAAGTTATACTACAGGAGATGTGCCGTATTTTACTGTTGCTAGAGATGAATCATCAATAATCCACGATACTCTCATCTTACCTTGCCCAACTACCGATACATGTACCTTTCATGTAGGCTGGATGACTTTCACATTGGTCGCATGCTTGTCGGCTGGACGCATCATGTTGGCTGGGTGCATACACATTGGCTGGACCAAGGACAAGTCCCAAGGTCAAAGATAAATAAAGAGAATGGAAGATACCATTCCTTTGCTAATAGTCTCAACCCACCACGAAAATTTAAAGCAAATAAGGCCAAGGATTGAAACGAAGCAATAAGGCTGGTAACAAATCCAAAAGAATCTATTACTCCAATATTAGGCCATGTCATAGGGGAAAAGGTAGACCATGAAGCCTGGCCCATACCGGAACAACCTGGATCATCATCTTATTAAAGATGAAAGTGGGACTCCATTATTGAAGGATAAATGGCTTATCCCCAAACAATAATGGTCCATTTTGAAGCACATCAAGGGGACAGTCTTCATCCAAGAAATGAAACACAAAGAAAACCTATAGGAAATGAAATTGTTTTCCAATATATAGATATTTGGCGTGTTGTAAGACTCCACTTGTGTATTCTGCTCCCATGTAGAGTCGCATAAGCACCTATTTTTGACTGCTTTTTCACCAATATAGTTTGCATCTGGGGTCTAGATTGAGTTCAAGCCTAAGGTTGCTTCGGGTCCTTCTATCTGATGCGGTTGTTTGGAGCTACAAAATGTCCTACTGAACAAAATAAAAGCTGCCTCGCAGCAAAGAAAGCTATGCTCAGACTGCCAAGCATCTCTATACGACACATGGGCGCATAAAAACATGTAGATCAACCAGCCCATGCCTAATGAGTGGTCCCACACTCACGAAGCCTCACATATATTGCCACACCATCAATGCAGAAATCTTGAACCTTATGTGAAATGGTCGAATACGGGAAGCCCAGAACAAGTTCGATCAAACGCCCCAGAGAAACACTGTTACGTGGAATGCGGTTGTTCGATAAAGCTGTGTTTTTATTCAATCAAATACATGAACGTGGTATTGCTCCATACTCATTCTTACTGTTCCTTATGTCCTCCAAACTACATTGATTTCACTCCCTCGACTCCCTGAAATATTGGTTGTTGACACATTAGTATCAGACTCGACACTCTTTCGCTGCCTCAACCTTTCTCTCATCCCCTCATATGCTCTGTTCAATACACGATCGTCCTCTAGCTCCCTTCATATTTGCAAAATTATGGTGGTCTGAGCACTTGGTCTCCAAACGGCTCCATGCCGCCTTGTAGTGCGGGACTGTGACTTTCTCAAAAACGAGGAGTCAAACATCAAAACTGTGTGCAAACCGAGGAGTCAAACATCAAAACTGTGTGCAAACCAGCAAGTGCCTTCAATTCTGACTCACGATTCCTCCTCTCAATCGTGGTTATCATCTTCTGTGCCTGTTCTGCAGCCCACCGGCTCAAAATACGCGAGTGACGCCTACTGGATTAAATCAGTTAGGTCCACAAATGATGCAAAATAAGTAAATAACTCAATCGAAGCATCTCCCACATAGTCGGCCCTCTATTGGTCTGGGGAGGTAACATTCCCCAGAGCCAAATGTTCTTCTCAGCTCGGGATCGGGTTACGTCCCACCGAGTCGATCGTCATCAGCATAAGGGCAAAACATTTTCTCCACGGGTAGATATCGAGATCCTCGTTGACTGAGCACATGAAGGTGGCAGGAATGACCAGATTTGCAGCCAATGCGTTTTTCTCTGTGATTTCTGGAGCGACCACCAGCAAGGCGATCAGCACACCATCTTTTTATAGTTCCCGGCACCAACTTGTATACTCGTTGGAACCGAGAACTAGGGGATAGATGTTGATGGTGTTTTCCGGGCACTATGTCATTTAAGCAGCACGACAGGGGTAAAAGGGTAATTCCCTTATTGGTCCGGATCATTAATACCGACCCGACCACATGAGTCAGGGGCCGAGCACTTAAGATCGTTAACCCGACCACTTAAAGATTGGACGACCGGGCAATTATCAGGTCGACATCAGCACTCTCAGTACAAAAAACTATTGTGACCGACCTCATGAAGACCGACCATATAGCGAGGCGTGCTCCAGAAGATAACACCCTATCATTGTGGATAAGATGACAAGTTATCCTATTTTCATAAGGAAAACTGGTGAGTTAATATCCTAATAGGATAAATGAAGTAAATGTAGTTTTGATTAGGAATCCTTATGGGAAAAGGGAACAGTTTTGACTAGGAATCCTTATGGAAAAATGAATAGTTTCAACTAGGAAATTCTTGTACAAATAGGAATATGATTTCTACACTATTATAAATAGGAGGGTAGAGCATAGGTAAAAGGGCAACAAGTTGAGAGCATTGGGAGTTGAGATCAGAATCAAGAGGAAGATCACTACGATCAAGCTTGTAAACACAAGAGATATCAGAGAAGCATATCTCAGTAATAAAAGTACCATCCTTTTTGTGTCTGTGGACGTAGGTCGGATCCAAATCCACCGAACCACGTTAAATCCCCTTGTTGTTTGGTGTGTTTATCTGTTTTCCGCTAAATTTGCCTTTGGTCCCCCATAACCAAACAAATTCACTATTGAGGGAGGATTTCCTCGGAGTGATATTCCAATATTACCCTGAGACCAAAATCAGCCGTCAACGAAATTATTAAATAATAATTCGGTCTGGAATCTTTGAATTTTTTATTTTAATAAAAAATTGATATGAAATTATCCTTCGTAAACGGAGATTCCATTTCTCCGTCTCCATCTGCTCCTTTTTTTTTAATTCCATTCTAGTCATGATCGATTTTCTGGCATTCGGCATAATATTTATTCCTTTTCTGAAGAATTGTGATGTTTTAATTTTTAATTAAATTAATGATTTGGAATCGTCTCACAGTTCTTGTTCTTATCAAAACGACACAGCATCGCTTTTTTTTTGTATCTTAGTTCTCCTGCCGAAATAACAAATATTTATACCTCCTCCGTCGTCGTTTTTCAGAAACGTATTTCTGTACTCTTGTTTCTACAAATTTTCATATAAATCGAAATAGCAAGTGCGTTTATATGTTCAAAAACACTTTCTAGATTTTAATCTCATCAATAAATAATTATCTCATAGCAGTCTCTTTAATTTATATTATTTTTTTTTTAAAATAAAAATTAATTGTGTAGAATGGGAGGAACGATGGAGGCGAGGGGCTGAGAAGACGAGGATGTTCATGCACGAAGAACGATTTTCTTCCGGAAGAATCATTCAAGAGCTGGGGCAACTACGTGCAAGCTTTGAAGGAGATCCGATCCGGCTCAGGGATCGGGTCCTGACCCGATCTCTAGACACCATCGAGATTCATGAAATCAAAGCGAGGAGTGAACATGAGATGAAAGAAAAAACTCTCACCTGGTGGGACCTCATTGGGTTCGGTATCGGCGCCGTCATTGGAGGCCGGTATTTTCGTCCTCACCGGCCTTGAGGCACGTGATGCCGCTGGCCCTGCCGTCGTTTTGTCGTATGTTGTTTCCGGTATATCGGCTATGCTTTCGGTGTTCTGTTACACCGAATTTGCTGTCGAGATTCCTGTTGCAGGTAATGATATGAGTAATGATTGCATATATAAAATCTTTACGTCATATTACATACAAAAAACATAATATAAGAGCCTGTTATTTTGCCGACTGACACTTTTTTTGTATATATAAATATTAAAAGATAAATATTTTTTTACTAAAAGATAAAAAAATATTATTATATAATATTAGATATATATTTATCAATTTTTAGTAGGATAATAATATTTAAATTTTAATCTAAATTATTATTATTTTTTAATCTAATTGTTTTTTTTTTTTACTTATTTTACTTTTTGAAGAGAGTTTTGGTTATTTGGATAATACTACCAGATGACTTTTTTTTATAGCAAAAATGACAATTTTTAAAAAGTATAATTGTACAAAAGTTTATACAATGACAAAAAAAATTGTTCGGTATTGAAATTGTTTTTTATCTTAGAATAACATTTTTTAGCATTATTATAACTTCTTATGTTTTTTTTTTTTTATATATAGGAAAAGCATTTCTCTTTATTAGTTATAGATTTTACAATTCATATTGATATAGTAATTTTGTCAATAATATTTTACTGAGGATACTAAATTGTTCTAAAATATTTTTAGTGTAGACCTGTAAGAATCCTAAGAATATGGGATTTTTCCAATAAAACGACGAGTCGGATTAGGACTTAATCTATCTAATCCGGGACGAGAGTTTACGCAATCGATATAACTCAATCCGGACAACCTATATAATCCAATCTACACTCAACCCGCTGGGTTGGATTGAATTTACACACTCCGGCTCTTATTTAAAATTTGAGTCATTTAGGACATTTTTTAAGTGGATATTCAGTATGACTATTTCCATTGGTTAAAAATATTTTTTAATATATATATTTAACTTGGATAGAATTTTTGAAGATGAAAAAAATTAATTTATTTCTAGTGTAATCTTTTGAGATTAGAGATTTTAGTTTAGAGTAGTTTTTTTTTTTTTTTTTTAAAGTAAAATTATTTAAACCACTTTTATTATGTATCACAATCTTATTTAATTTCTTTCTTAATATAATTTTAAAAACTTGTCCATTAAACAAATTAATGTTATATTTGAGGAAGAATTTATTTATAAAAATGATTTTATTTTTAAATTAAAAAAAATCCTATATGATACTTTATGAAGCTTTTATACATATATAAAGATTTTATAAATTTAAAAAAAAAATCTAATTGTGAACCAAATAACTAATTTTGGTTTTGTAAAAATTATATATGTAGAAGCTCTGCTTTGAAAAAATATGCAAAACTAAACTTTACTTTGTTCCGTAATTCAAGGATTATAAACAATTGTCTTAATATGCAATATCAAAGAAAAAAAAAATAATTTTCCTAATCTATGCAGGCGGCTCATTTGCCTACTTAAGAGTAGAGCTAGGTGACTTCGTCGCCTTTATTGCCGCCGGCAACATCCTCCTGGAGTATGTTATCGGCGGCGCGGCAGTAGCCCGGTCCTGGACATCCTATTTCGCCACCCTCTGCAACAAGCAGCCGGAGGATTTCCGCATAATAGTCAAAAGCATGCCAGAAGATTACGGCCACCTTGACCCTATAGCCGTGGGTATCTCAGCTGTCATTTGCATCCTTGCTGTGATGAGCACAAAGGGCTCTTCCGCTTCAACTATATCGCCTCAATCATCCATGTCGCTGTCATTCTCTTCATCATCGTAGGCGGCTTCGCCAATGCCGACAGCAAAAACTACAGAGATTTCGCTCCTTATGGCGCCCGTGGTGTTTTCAAGGCTTCAGCTGTTCTTTTCTTTGCTTATGTTGGTTTTGATGCTGTTTCAACAATGGCTGAAGAGACCAAGAATCCAGCTAAAGATATCCCAATTGGCCTCGTTGGTTCCATGACTGTCACAACTTTGGTGTATTGCTTGCTCGCCATTGCTTTATGTCTTATGCAGCCTTACAAAACGATCGATGTTAATGCTCCATTTTCAGTTGCATTTGAAGCTGTGGGCTGGGACTGGGCTAAATACGTCGTCGCATTCGGAGCATTGAAAGGTATGACAACAGTTTTGTTAGTCTCAGCCGTGGGTCAGGCTCGGTATCTGACACACATTGCTCGAACACACATGATGCCACCGTGGTTAGCTCAGGTTCATGGAAAGACGGGGACCCCTGTTAACGCAACAATCGTTATGCTTACGGCTACTGCAATCATTGCCTTCTTCACCAAGCTTGATATATTATCAAACCTTTTGTCAATCTCCACATTGTTTATCTTCATGCTTGTGGCTGTTGCTCTTCTCGTACGCCGCTACTATGTCAGTGGGGTAACTACAGCAGCAGATCAAATCAAGCTCATTAGTTGCATTGTCCTTATTCTGAGTTCCTCAATTGCCACGGCTGCTTATTGGGGTTTAAGTGAACATGGTTGGATCGGTTATTGCATAACAGTGCCTATTTGGTTCTTGGGTACTTGCGGACTTGCCATTTTTGTTCCACAAGCTAGGGCTCCGAAGCTATGGGGTGTGCCATTGGTGCCATGGCTGCCATCTGCTTCCATTGCTATCAATATTTTCTTGCTTGGATCAATAGATAAAGCATCATTTCGAAGGTTTGGAATCTGGACTGGACTACTGTTGGTTTACTATATCTTCTTCGGATTGCATGCTTCTTATGACACAGCAAAGGCGTCCGGAGAGAATATTGAGAAGGCTGCAGGAGGCTGGAAACAGATGGAAGAAGGCCATGTCTCTTCCTCCACCATGAATCCCAGCGTAGGAGGTGTAAATGGTGGCAGTAGTATTACTACTTCTGCAAACCCTAGTGCTTAGAGGAGTTTCTTTACATTTTTTATTTTATTTTATTTTATTATAATGAATTTGATGAATATGTTCATATAAAAGACTTGGGTCCTTATCAATTGAGAGTGTAATTCCAGATTTAGATTGCTTGTTATTAATACCCAATAAAAAAGACTAGCTTTTTTGTTTTTATTTTTTCGATTTACAAATTGCAATTGTTCGTCGTTAACGGAGATCCATTTCTATGTCTCCATCTACTTGTTTTCTTATTCCATTATAGTCAAGATTGATTTTCTGGCATTCAGCATAATATTTATTATTCGATTTGGTGACATATATACATAGATATAAAACTGAAAAGTTAAAAAATATTATTTCGTTATTATAAATAATATTAAATCGATAACATAAAGACTATATATGGTTTCTCAAAACATGTCTCTGTCTATATAAATAACATGACACTGAACATAACGGGCCTATAATGCCCTAATAAATGCAAAACAGTATCAATTCTCATGAGTTCGTCCTCCAAAAATCCTGCAAAATGAAACTGATGTGATATATATCTAATTTATGTGGTTTTTTTTTTTTTACGTTTCTTGATTTCGATTCCTAGAACTCAAAGATTATAACAAAATCCTTACACATTGTATAAGGATAAATCATTTTAGGTCTCACACCACGATACTCTCCTTGTGAAATTCACTGAAAATTTATTTTTTCTTGAAAAAATCTAAATTTTGACTATTTTGATCCTTAATATGTCTAATTTATGTAGAATTTTACGATTTATTAATCAGAGATCTAGAACTCAGTACATAAAATTTCTGGTAACTCAACACACCCACCATTACTCACCACAATTCACTGCCACTCTTAATCAGTTGAAATCGCGCGACCACTGCAATGTTCATCCAAAACAAAACAAGCTTCAATTTCATTTCAACACCACCACTCTCATTCAAGTTTCACTATCATGCAATCTATAAATTAATTCCATCATCCCAATCCAAAATTCATCATTTATAGTCAACTTAGGGTTTGTGAAAATATACAAACCATACCCTTAACCATTTACCATCCTCCTAACACTAAATAACACACAAATCGTCATCTATTGGCAAGAAAGTTTACAATACAACAAGCCAATAATAAACTTAATCAACTTAAGGCATTTTCTTACTACTTAATGAAGTTGAGAACTTGTTCAAATGAATTCCAAAGGATAGTAAAACCCTTTCTACTTGTTTCATTTTTGGAAATGTTGGAATCCACAAGGTCAAACCACCCGCCTCAATTGAGGCGGATCCCCACAGGCCCCAAACCTATGGGGATTTTTGCATTCTCTAATTGTGGGGATTTTTGCCATCTTCGGGTCCCAATTTTCCAAGGTCTTTGGATATTCCAAGCATCTTGTTGACATATAGCCATAAAGTTGCATTGAAAGTTATGTTAGGAATAAAGTTGTTGAGATATTGAAGACCAAGTCTATAGGATTTTGTTTTTATCTTGATTTTGTTAGCTTGATTTTAGGAGAGTTGTTGCCTTGTATTCAGCAACTGATTGAATTTATGTTAAACCAAAACTCTATTTAATCAAGAGTGTTATGCAATGAATAAAACATATATTTCCCTACAATTTAACAACAAATTGGTATCATTAGCCTTTTTTCTTAAGGGATCTGTGAGTTAAGTGAAAAAAATACAATTCCTAAACACTTATCGCCCATCTCTTCACAAACATAAAATTCTATAACCAATTCAGAATGAATTCAGAAGATACATTCATTGTAATTGCACTTCTATTATTTGATGGAACAAATAATCAAATGTGGGCTGTAAAAAATAGAAGCCTATCTTGATGCCAATGATTTGTGGGAAGCTATTGAACAAGTATAAGAAGTTCCACTCCTGCCAGACAATCCAACTCTTGCACAAATCAAAAATCAAAAGGAGAGGAAGCAAAGGCAAAAGAAAGAGCAAATTTATTTGTAGCTGTCTCACCCACCATTTTTACCAGAATAATGGCATTGGAAACATCCAAGGAAATTTGGGATTTTTTGAAGCAAGAATATGATGGAGATGAAAGGGTCAAAGGGATGCAAGTGTTGAATTTGATCCGAGAGTTTGAGATACAAAAGATGAAAGAATCGGAGACAATCAAGGAATATTCTGACAGACTTCTTGGTATTGTCAACAAAGTAAAACTTCTTGGTACTGATTTTTCTAGATTCTAGAATATTTCAAAAGATCCTAGTAACAATACCTGAAAAGTTTGAGGTTGCAATTTCAGCTTTGGAAAAATCTTAAGATCTGTCAAGCATTACCTTGGCAGAAGTATTGAATGTAGTGCAGGCACAAGAACAAATGAGACAAGAGGAAACTGTGCATGGAGCTTTTCATGCAAAAGCACAAAACTCTGGAGAAGGCAAAAACAAAAAATATAATAAAATAAAGTACAATAAGAAATCAGAAAACTTCAACAAGTCAGAGACCAACAAAGATGAGACTTATCCACCTTGCCCACATTGTAAGAAAATAAATCATACTCAAAGAAAGTGATGGTGGAGACCTGACATCAAATGCAGGAAATGTGGACAAATTGGACACATGGAAAGAATATGCAAATCACAGCAGCATGGAGTGAAGGCAAATGTTGTGGAAAAGCAAGATCAAGAGGAGCAGTTATTTGTTGCAACATGTTTTTGCAACAAGCAACAGCTCAAGTGACTCATGGCCTATAAATAGTGGCTGCTCACACCATTTGACAAATGATCAGAGGCTTTTTAAGGAGCTGGACAGAACTATGATTCCAAAGTTAAAATTGGAAATGGTGAATACATTTCAGTTAAAGGTAAAGAAACTGTGGCCATAGAAAATTTGTCAGGTTTGAAATATATTTTCGATGTTCTATATGTACCTGAGATTGATCAAAACTTATTCAGTGTTAGGAAACTTGTTGAAAAATGCTTCAAAGTTATATTTGAAGACAAATGGTGTATGATCACTAATGAAAATGGCAGAAAATTATTCAAAATAAAATTGAAAGCAAAAAACTTTGCTCTAAATCTGATGGAGGATGAGAAAATAGCTTTTTGGACTAATGCAGGCAATGAAGAATCATGGCACAGAAGGCTCGGGTATTTTCATCATGCTGGACTTCTATATATGTAGAGAAATAACCTAGTGAGATGTGTTCCATTGCTAGATGATAAGTTGACAGATTATGTGTCTTGTCAATAAGGAAAACAAGTTAGAAAATATTTTCCTCAAACTGCATGGAGAGCATCACATAAACTTCAACTTGTGCACACAGATGTTGGAGGCCCTCAAAGAACTGCTTCACTAAATGGTAGCATATACTATATAGCCTTTTATTGATGACTACACCAGATTTTATTGGATTTGAAAATATGAGATTATCCTAAGGTTCTGACCCTTTGCGGAATTAAACACAATAATCAAGACAAGTCCTGATTACTGTAACTATGGAATTCTAACAGGTAATTACAATGTCAACCAACAACAATAAAATACATAATATCAATTCAATGCAAAATATAAATTGCGGAAAATAAAACAATCACACAAAATCAACACAATAATTTTGGTGACGAAGTGGAAAACTCGTGAGAGTAAAAAACCACTCCGGTATCTCGGCTACCAGCCCAATCCACTATATAGAGAAAAAATTACAGAGATAGTCAAGACCTATGGTGGCAACTCCACCAACTCAAGTACCTCTAGACTGTAAGAACTCAAGGAACTCTTTAAGCCCGTACCCCAAGGTTTTCTTCAAAACCTCTGAAGTCCTTGAGTAGATTGTCTCTGCACCTCTGAATGCCGGAACCCCGACTACCAAACTTCCTCCTAAAGAACTCTAAAGGTTTAGGAATTTGGGTTATGTTGTGTTGAAGGTTTATCAAAGATTGAATCTCACCATTAATAAAAAATTGAAGAAGATAAGAAGTCTTCAATGGTGAAATCAAGAAAGGTTGAAAGCTTTGAGAGATTTTAGCTCAAGGGAAATGTGTTTCAACCCACGAGGATAGTGGTTACATGTTCTATTTATATGTAGGGTGAAAATCAAGGTTTTTCAAAGTGAAAAGGCACAAAAACGCGTTCAGATCGCAGTCGCTTTCGAACGCTTACTCAAACGCTGCATGAACGTACACCTACTGGAAAGACTCGTTCGAACGCCACTCGAACGCACCATGAACAGATGCTCTTTGGAATGTCCCTGTTCGAATGCACCAAGAACGTGACTCGAACTTTTGCTCTCTGGAATTATCTCGTTTGAACCCCACAAGAACGTGCCTCAAACGTTTGCTCTCTGGAATGATCCCGTTCGAACCCAACAACGAACGTGACACTAACGCCTTTCATTCGAACGCTGAAGCGAATGCGCCATTAACGAAATTGCTCTAGCTCTGCCAAAAACCAGTCCAATTGCACCAAATTCTTCAAGACTTGTTACAACTCAATTAAACTTGTTTTGTCACGGACATTGCCAATAAAAATGGAACTAACAATCTCCCCTTTGGCATTCCATGACAAAACACTACCTAATACAAAGACTACAGTAATAGACCCAAAAGGAAAATAGTCAACTGTCAACCATCAAAACAGTGACTTATTACATTATGACTCGATTTAACACCAAACCAAGTAGTCTTCAAATTAATGCCACCACGGCAATAACCTGCTTACTGAAACATCCACAAACAACAATATACCGTGAAAAGCATTGGGATTATCAAGTATAGCATAAAGCAGGTATAAATCTCATGCATGTACAAGTAGTAAATATCTTTATCCCTCTTAATTTAAACTCCCCTTAAAATATTAAAATAGAGATATCAAAGGATATTCTACGGTACTACTCCCCCTTAATCTACTCTCCCCATTTTTGCCACGAAATGACAAAGGATGAAATATTGTTGGGGTTTTGGCGCGGGCGCAGCGGAAGCTCGCGGTTCGGTGAAATCATAATTTTAAAACTTTTTAAATTACCGAATAAATTATTCAATATCCAATATGAATAATTTATTCATATTTCAACTAAATATATTTATTCGATATCAAATAACGACATAAATAGTTAAGAAACATCGCGAAATTTTTACGAAAATATTTTTCCGTAAAATGGCTTAAAACACGTTTTTGACCGAACCGACCACCCAATGCATATGAGGGCTGCCAAAGTCAGTCCCAACAATGCTAGGGCAGTTCATGGGCTGCCTGAGCAGTGACTAATTCACTGTTTGGGCAGCCGTCACCCGGTAACGCCGTTTTTCACCGTTTTCGCATTTTTCAACTCCAAAATAATTTCCGTCAATTGTTCCAACACCCAAAACACATCATTTTCATCACAATCAACCCAGTTTTTCCAGATCTGATTTTGTAACAAAAATAACCAATTTTTCATGCTTTAATCCAACTTTTTCAACAATAATCAAATTAATCACAACACCAATCCAAGCCACCACAATTGAAGCACCCAAGAACGATTTTAGGCATTACAAGAGTGGTCATAACACTCTAGAATGGCAACTTATCATCACATGATAAAATTGAATCAATATTACACTAATATCATTCAATTCCATTTCACACATGCACCATGCCTTCAAATCCATCCACCAAAATAAAAAACCCCAAATTCTTAAGAAAAGAAGAAACTCTAGAATCTATCTAGATCATCAAGAAACAAGAAACATATTTTTCAAGCTTAGGGATATATAGAATTACCTTTAGTTCTCCTAATTCACTAAGCTTTTTTTCTTGATTTTCTTCTTTTTCCTTCCTTGAATCATCAAGCAATTTGAGAGTGTTTTTGGTGATGGAGTATTCGGCCATGGGTGAGCTTATTGAAGAAAAGAAAAAAAATTCCTTTAAAAAATGCCTTAACCGACTTACTAGGGGAAAATGGTCATTTTTGTAATTTAATCTAATTAAATATTATAAGCTTTAATTTGACAAATCAAATTTGCACACTTAAAGCTTAATAAAATCATGTCATTTGTAACCAATAATAATTAAACATTTTTCATAAAAATTATGAAAAAGTATATCATTTAATTATTCAAATATTTAACATTTAAATATTTAAATAATTAATTAATATAATTATTATTATATATGTATTTTTATTTACATTAAATAACAAATACATATATTAATGGCATGTGCCCAAATCTTATTTGATAATTAATTAATGTGTATCTAATCAAATTATGTATCAGATACAAATACACAATAATTACGATTGACCAAAATTCCCTAAAGCATGTGTTTTCGTTTAACCGATTAAACGATTCGAATTAACTCATTTAATCTGATGAAGTATTATGAATAATCTGTATTATTCGTAATGTGTTGCCCAAGTTCTCAATGAGTACACTTCATATTGTGAGACTCTCTAAGTTTAGGTTTATCCGTCACGAAATCCAATTTCGTGTCCATAATTCACCCACTCATGAATTATGACGACCACATATAATCTCGCTAAACTATGCAAGTCGAGGTTATTGCATACGTATAATCCATCTGTCACAGGCTATCCATATTATACCTATGATATAGATAAGAACGTCAAATCTTTATTGTATAATATAGTCGACTTTCAAATTTACGATCTCTAAATAAAACTCGGAACTTGTTTCCGAAGTTAGACCACATCCATGGATTTACTAGATCACAAACACGTGTAGGATACCTATGCTCTGTACACGGGACTGACGGATTCTATCTTGATACGCACTGGATATCATGAGCATCATTCCACACCCAACGAACAGGCGGATGTCTGATCTAAATAGATCGGTGATGTGACTACCATCAAAGTGTGGAGGATAACTCATATATCTACTGTGGTATCTCAAGTCGAAGGACCACTATGCTCGTTTAACTCGAGAAGATTCCTATTGACGTTGGTGTACCATCTATTAGGAAATATTCAGTGAGTCGTTCAGTGTTTATCAAATAAACACCTACATGTCTATACGAGTCTCCTAAGACTCATGGTTTATTGGGATAAACCATCGGACCAAGTCACGATATACGACATGTACTGGTCTGAACGGATTTTACTAACCGACCGTGTTAGTAAATCTTGACCAGAAACTTTATTTAAGGATATACAACTTATAGTGATGCTTCCCAATGTCAATTACAAACTACATTATAACTGCGCACTTGGTCGGCGTAATCACACACGTATAACATAAGCGCACGTATCGTTCAAGTAGTATAAAAGTATCGATCCCACGAGGACTTAAAACCTTTTGTTATTAATTTATGAAGCTAAATGTTTACAAGTATCTAATGGATTGGCTGTTTGATTTGAAAGTGATTTTAAATTTAAAAAAGTAAATAAAATTGCTCAAAAATAGATTGAAGAAAATTCAAATTTATAAAACTATCCAGGGTTGTGAATCTTTCCAATATCATTTAAAAGTTGAAGTGGTTATTTTACGTTTGTGTAATATATTGGTTTACTAACCTGGAACACGAAATTATGTAAAAGCCTATTCTGATGGTCAAATACAAATACCCAGTGTAACCCAATTAATCATATTCTTATGTTAACCAAGTTATCTGAATTCATTAAGATTAAGTTCCAATTATGGCTACCCCACCCGACATGTATATTCTTATCCTGTAAGGAAATCTATTAAAGGGTTATATATCATCAAGGAAGATCGTGGGCTATTGAGTCTAGGGTTAAACCTAAAATCCATTTTCCAAGTTCATTTCAAGTTTACCGAATCAATCTTATTAATGGCCAGTTAACAAGAAGCATTAAGACTAAGGCTCAATAATAAACCTTTATATTACCCAAACCATAAAATAACCCCTTATTAATCGATAATATTGGAATTCATCACAACCCCAGATAACTGACTTAGTTACGACACATATTAACGGGTAGTAAAACCTTAAATAAAATAAAAGACATAAAGTAAATTGCTGGAAATTAAATACTGAAAAGTAAATGACGGAAAGTAACTGCTGAAAATTAAATACTGAAAATTAAATGCTGAAAAGTAAATGCTGAAAGTAAATTACTGAAAAGTAAATGCTGAAAAGTAAATAAAGTAAAAGTACAATAAAAGAAAATACTGAGGTAAAAGGATCCACTTTTATTACTTCTATTTTTGATATCGCCCTTAATATAATATATTAACTTTGCATGATAATTACCAACCAGCCATATAGGCGGTATCCAGATTAAGTCAAATTAATAATTAATTACCAACCGACCAATCAGATGGTATCCAGTTTAGTCAGGTTAAGACCAATTTCAATATTTACCAACCGACCATAAGGCGGTATCCTCATTAAGTCACGTTTTAACTAGTGTATATATTATATTTAAGGGAGATTAATCTAAATATTAGTAATAAAAGTTTTACCTTTTACCCCAGCAATGGGGAGTTACCTCTTCATTACTGAAAAGTAAAGAGAGGAAAGTACTGTGTGTAAAAGTAAATTGCAGAAAGTAAAGACTGAAAAGTAAAGAAAAGAAAGTGTGAAAGCTGAAATTAAATACTGAAATTTGTAAATAAACAAGCAAGATACAATCTTCTTAGTATTCTTAAGGAATTACATAGAAGAAAGTATGAATTTACAAATGAAATGGCTTGGTATTTATAGGCAAAATTTTGCCTCCACCAAATCCATTATTAATTACTCCACTAATTGCTCCACCAAATCTTCCACTAATTTCTATCATGTTTGGTGGAAGTTTGACTATTTTTATTTTTTATTTATTTATTTATTTATTTGCTTTGAAAATGACTTTAATAATTACGCATAACACACTTATGGATGTTTCATAAATTTCGGTCATGAAATCTTCAGAATTCGAAATTATTTTATTCTTCATAGTTGTAGATCTTTGAGTCTTCTTTAATCTGAAACTTGAATCAACTAAATCCGATATCGGAGTAAATATTTATGCCCAAAATACCACAATTGCGTAAAACTGGAATTTCCGAAACTGTACTTCGTTAGAACGCCCTTTCAAGTTTCCAATCTCCAAAATTAATATGTCAAGTCCAATTTTTGCCCTTATTTGACCCACATTTCATCCTAAATGATTCCATTGAGTCCCAATATTATTTTATCTGCAAAATAAACTAAAACACATCAAAACGTTCATCAAACCGATAAACTAAACAAAATATTAAGTAAAAGGGGCGGTAAATATTGATATATTTTCCGCTCATCAGCACTACTTTGTAAATCCTAGGGTTTTTGTCTAATATACACGTATTACTAAATCGGATTTAGTTTCAATCTAATCATAATTAGATAGCTAATCGTAATTAGATCGAATATGTATATAAAAGACAAGAGGTGCTACCATTAAATAAGTAATATTACGGAAAAATGAATTGTTCGTATTTATGAATCGGACATAAATATGATCCAGATTGGCACTCCGAGCACCAACCCTAACAGGTACCAGGATAAACAACATGAGATAACGAATGCAAGAGTATATGCAAACAAAACTTACTCCCCCTCACTAACAGGCCCACACAGTTAGTTTAAAATCATACGGGAAGTAAACACTCATAGAGATGCAACAAATGGTATGCAATAACAAAGAGCACACACAAGCATACAATGAGGTAAAATTTTTATCAAGAACTGACTGAAATATCACTTCAAGCGAATACAATGATACCCAGTCAGTATTCAGCTGTTTATGACATTAAATAATATGCATCATTTTAAGTTTGGCTAAATGCAACACTTATGCATATGACATAAACACCAAAGCATAACAAGCACTTACGTGAAAAATAAGTAACAACGAAGCAAGGCTTAAGACCTTATTTTATGAGCTGGACACAGCCAAATAAATCCATCTCTTAACAAACCAAGTCCACAAAATAGATGTTCAAACCCAGCATCACTAGGACCTGAAATTAAGCAACATTGGTTGCATCCTATGATATTTTCCCCATAACAATCATGAGCTTATAAATAAAGACTCTTACGAGTGAATGGTTTTTACCTCTATCTTTTGAATTTGGCCCATTGGCTCTTTTGCACTTGAGTCTCATGTAAATTATTTATTTCTTTTTACTTTTATAAGGAGATATCAAGGTCATATAGTCAAAGATCACACTATTTTAGTGAACAAAGTATGGTAGAGGTTAGATGCTAGTCCAAAAACTCATACATGCAACCAAGCCTTGACAAAATAGAGTCGTGTATGTGAAGTGCAAGCACAAGATATACCAAGAGTTTTTATCACACACACATATGCATATAGAGCATCAAGAAAAATAAAAGCATATTATACATGCATAACTATATATCCTACATACCAGGATCACATGCACATGATTTTCATGCTCGAACAAGCCATAAAAAATATTTTTGGTCTTTTTCAAATTATATTTTTTTTTTCAATTTTAACACGCACATAAAAAACTAAAGACACAACATGGCTTGTCAATATCCAATGGTACGTGGAGTTGTATCCCGAGTGCAAATCATACTACCGTCCATTTGGAATCGTCTATGAAATTTATGTCTGGGTTTCCATCCTATATACCAAGGGACATATATTAAAACAAGACACACACACCTATATGCAGTGAAAGAAAAGAATTAAACGTGCAAAAATATAAAACACACGCACACACACATGCAATGAGAAAATAAATGCAACTTCTAAGCAGAGTTACACCTAAGTACACTCTTATCATGCTGCAAGGATTAAGGCATGCAGAAGTAGATGGGAAACCTCTTTCACATGAGTATTCCCAGTCAACAAAGCAAGTTTCTCACTAAGAAATTATGTCTGTTTTGTTAGTGCAGAAACTTGAGAAACTAGATTTGAAGAATCAAATCTATGAGACACACTCTTAGGCCTCTTCTTTTGTTTGTGCAACATGAAGCATTTAGGCCTAATGTGTCATGCCTTGCCACAGTGATGGCATACAGGCACAGACCTCGGATGAGAGCAAGGTTTACCCACATAACCTCTAGATCGAGGTTGGGTCACAGGACGAGGAACAAATGGAGGAATCACATGACTACACTCAACAAGCTTATTGCCTAAGTCACGTTTAAGATGGACAAACACAACTTTAGATGATAAAGCCTTATCACAAATAGGTCAACAATACCTAACATACAGTCCATCTTTTTATTCCCACTAGAAAATACAGACAACTGGATTCTAGTATCTTCAAGTTCAGTTTCTAATATTTGGACCATATCAATTAGGCCTCTATTCCTCTCCTCCAGGTCATCAATCATCAAGAGGCTCTGCTCAAATTTGGCTTGACCTTCATTCTTTTCTAGCTCTACAAGTTTCAACCTCTTATTGACCTCTATGTTAGTCTTCTTAATAACTAAACTCTCATTAAACAGTTGAATATAAGCTACCTGAAGACTTTCCTCATCTACAGACTCATCGAGAGAGACTTCTGAATCAGCATCATTAATTTCATTCTCTCTCTCAGCAGACACACTAGCAGTAAAGGCCATAAAATTACTCTTATTCCTATGAGACTCATCAGAAGTATGCCCGCCTTCTGAATCACTAAGAGAGGCTGACATGGCTTGCTTACCTTTAGCCTTAAGGTAGGTAGGGCACTCAGATCGAATATTCCCATAACCTTCACATTCATGGCACTGGACACCACAAGGTCTACTACCCTTATCCTCTCTGGACTCACTCCTACTATGCCTACTCTCTCTAGGCATGTCCTCCCTATCACTATCACTGCTATGGCCACTCTTCTTAAGTTTAAGAAATTTCTTAATCTTCTTTGCAAACAAGGCCAAATCACGATCCGTGAGGGTATTATCATCATCACTAGACGGATCATGCGCAACTTCCTTCGCGATCTTCATCGCTATAGTTTTTGACTTTTTATAACCAGGAAGTTTCTTCTCATAAACCTGCAGTTTTCGTATGAGGTCATCTAATTTAAGCTGATCGAGGTCATTGCTTTCCTCGATGGCGATAATTTTGGGTAGGAACTTCTCAGGCAGGGATCTAAGGATTTTCCTAACAATCCTACCGGTAGGAATAGTCTCACATAGGTTAAAGCTTCAGTTAACAACATCGTTAATCTCAGCATAGAACTCATCAAATGTTTCATCATCTTTCATATGGGCGACCTCAAACCTAGTCGCTAAATCCTGGAGTCTATTATTTTTAACAGACAATGTGCCCTCATGCACAGTATGCAAGATGTCCCAAGCATCCTTGACTATCTCACACATAGAAATTCTCCTAAATTCAGCAGAACAAACAGCACCATGTATGGCATTAATTGTCTTGTTATTGCTATTGCTAGCATCAAATTCGTCTTTGGTCCAGGTCAATTTGTCTTTGGGAAGATACCTCATCAACTATAACTATAGGAGGTTTCCATTCGTATTCTACTGTCATCCGGACTCTCTCATCTAAGGACTTAAGGAATGCTCTCATGCGAACCTTCCAATGTAAATATTATGTGCCATCAAAAAATGGCGGACAATTTAGGGGTTGACTACGTTCCATAGCTAATGGGTCAAGGATCGAGTTCCGGCTCTAATACCAATTGAAAATCTGAGATTATCCTAAGGTTCTGACCCTATGCGGAATTAAACACAATAATCAAGACAAGTCCTGATTAATGTCACTATGGAATTCTAACAGGAAATTACAATGTCAACCAACAAAAATAATATCCACAATATCAATTCAATGCAAAATAGAAATTACGGAAAATAAAACAATCACACAAAATCAACACAATAATTTTGGTGACAAAGTGGAAAACTCGTGCGAGTAAAAAACCACTTCGGGTATCTCGGCTACCAGCCCAATCCACTATATAGAGAAAAACTTACAACGATGGTCAAGACCTATAATGGCAACTCCACCGACTCAAGTACCTCTAGACTGCAAGAACTCAAAGAACTCCTTAAGCCCGTACCCCACGGTTTTCTTCAGAACCTCTGAAGTCTCTGAGTAGATTGTCTCTACACCTCTGAACGCCGGAACCCTGACTTCCAAACTTCCTCCTAAAGAACTCTAAAAGGTTAGGAATTTTGGGTTATGTTGTGTTGAAGGTTTATCAAAGATTGAATCTCACCATTAATGAAGAATACACGAATATAAGAAGTCTTCAATGGTGAAATCAAGAAAGGTTGAAAGCCTTGAGATATTTTAGCTGAAGGGAAATGTGTTTCAAACCACGGGGATGGTGGTTACATGTTCTATTTATAGGTAGGGTGAAAATATAGGGTTTTCAAAGTGAAAAGGCATAAAAATGTGTTCAAATCGCAGTCACGTTCAAATGTTTACTCAAACAATGCATGAACGCGCGCCTACTGGAAAGACTCGTTCAAACACCATTCGAACATTCCACGAACAGATGCTCTCTGGAATGTCCCCGTTCGAACGCACCAAGAACGTGACTCGAACGTTTACTCTCTGGAATGATCTCGTTCGAACCCAACAATGAACGTGACACTAACGCCTTTCGTTCAAACACTAAAGCGAACGCGCCAATAACGAAATTGCACCAGCTCTGCCAAAAACCAGTCCAATTGTACCAAATTCTTCAAGACTTGTTACAACTCAATTGAACTTGTTTTGTCACGGACATTGCCAATAAAAATGGAACTAACAAGATTTATTTTCTTAAATTCTAATCAGAAGTTGCTAATGTGTTCTGGAAATATAAAACATTGGTGGAGAATCAAAGTGGCTGAAAGATACAGATTATAAGATCTGACAATAGGAAGGAATACACATGTTGAAGCTTTCAACAGTTATGTGATGAAGCTGGTATTGAGCATCAGCTTACAGCACCATACACACCACAACAAAATTGAGTAAGTGAAAGAAAAAACTGGAGCATCATGGAGATGACTAGATATATGTTGCACGAAAAAAAACTGCCAAATAAACTGTGGGCAGATGCCACAAACACAACAATGTTTTTATTAAATAGATTGCCTACCATATTTCTGCATAAGAGAACTCCATTTGAAGCATGGTTTGGATACAAACCAAATCTGCAATATTTAAAAAAAATTGGTTGTCTTTGTTTCACTTATGTGCCTCAGGTTAAAAGAGATAAGCCGGATAAAAAGGCAGAACCTGTAGTATTTATTGGATATAGCAGCCTTTCCAAAGCTTACAGAATTTTTCAACCATAAAATGGAAAAATTCTTGTAAGCAGATATGTTAAATTTATGGATGATAAACAATGGAAATATGAGGAACTAGAAAAGGAGCAGAAATTAGAAGCTTGGCAAAATATTAATGACAACATAGATGATGAACCAGTCAGAGGTACAAGTCATTTATCTGATATTTATGAAAGGTGCAACATTGTTGTTTTTTAACCTGCAGAATTCATGGAAGCATTCAATTATGATAAATGGATTGAAGCAATGAAATATGAGCTTAGAATGATTGAGAATAATGACACATGGGAATTGGTAAACAAGCCTCAGAACAAGAAATCAATCAGCGTCAAATGGGTTTATAGAACCAAGCTCAATGCGGATGGTTCTGTCAATAAATATAGGGTCAGATTAGTTGTGAAGGGATATGTTCAAGTGTTTGGAGTAGACTTTTCAGAAACTTTTACCCTTGTAGCATGGCTTGATACAATCAGAATGTTGCTTGCCTTGTCAGTACAAAAAGGTTGGAAAGTGTATCAGTTAGATGTCAAATCTGCATTTCTAAATGGCTATCTACAAGAGGAGATTTATGTGGATCAACCTGAGGGTTTTCAAGTGAAAGGACAAGAGGAGAAGGTTTACTTATTAAAAAAGTATTTTACAGTCTCAAACATACTCCCAGAGCTTGGTATAGCAGGATTGATGAACATTTACAAAGTCTTGGTTTTGTTAAAAGTCCAAGTGAGGTAACTTTATATATAAAAGAAACGGATTCTATCATGATTCTAGTTTTTGTTTATGTTGATGATTTACTTGTAACAGGCAGTAATGAGGAGTTGATGCAAGAATTTAGGACTGAAATGCTCAAAGTCTTTGAGATGACAGATCTTGGGTTGATGTCATTTTTTGGGAATGGAAGTGAAGCAGATTCATGATGGAGTCTTCATATGTCAAAAGAAATACGTAAAGGAAATACTTAAAAAGTTTCATGTGGAAGATTGCAAGAGTGTAAATATACCAATGAATCAGAAGGAGAAGTTCACAAAGAACGATGGAGTAGACAAGGTTGATGAAGGACTCTACAGAAGCTTGATTGGTTGTCTGATGTATCTTACAATAAATAGTCCTGACATCATGTTTGATGTATGTTCACTTCCAAGGTTCATGCACTGTTGCAGTGAAATACATTTTTAGGCTGCAAAGAGAGTCATAAGATATATCATATGGACAACAAACTATGGCATCAAATTCAGTTACCATCAGAATTTTATGTTTCATGGATTTTCTGATAGTGACTGGGCAGGTTTTGTTGATGACATAAGGAGTACAACTGGTTTTTGTTTCAGTTTTGGATCATGAATGTTCTCATGGATTTCAAAGACGCAGAACATTGTAGCTCAAAGCACAGCAGAAGTCGAGTATATAGCAGTTATTGCTGTAATGAATCAAGCAATCTGGATTAGAAAATTGCTTGTAGACTTACACATGAAGAAAAATAAGCCTACACAAATTCATACAGACAACCAAGCTGCTATCTCAATGGCAAATAATCATGTTTTTCATGGAACAACTAAGCACTTCAACATTAAGTAGTATTACTTAAGAGAAATGCAGAAAGAATGGGAGGTTAAACTGCTTTTGTTGTAAATTCTTCAAATATTCAAATATTTTATGTTGGATGGAGGAGGGACATGTCCTTTGGATGGTACCCCTTAGGGACATGTCCTACATTTGTGTGTTACATGGTCTTATGCTCAATGGATGCATAGGAGGGGTGCAACCCTTTGGAGGGTTGCACTTTAACCCAAATGGTGCCCTTGAGGCACCCTTCCATGCTTATAAAATGAAGCCATTATGTTCCTTTAAAGACATACAAATGAAATCTGAATTTCATCTTACAAGTGAGAGTCTGAATTGCTTTCTTGAGTCAGAGAGTATTCCACCATATTCCAAGTTCAAGATCTTGGTAAGGTGTACCCCTTGAACAAGAGGAATACGGGTTATCCTGGGAGAACGTTAGCCACAAATCCGTAGAGCAACGAGACGGGGCTGATAAGTTCTTAAGGACATAGATTTATCTCGACTCGGATCAAAAATTTCGTCACTGTACCAGGTTTTTTCTTGTTTTAAAAGTTCTAGGGTTTATGCATGTTAGACTAGATCTACTTTTGTTTTCCTGAATTTGATTTGGTTGTTGCATGTTAATTTTCTGTTTAATGACACTATTCGAACAACAATCTTAAGAACTTATCAAATCTAGTGTTGTTAGATAGTAATTCGCATGCTAAGGTTAGAAAATTTTCTGGAAAAAATACGGACTGTGCATGAAAACCCGTAGGGCGTTCGAACGCTCGACGAACACAAAGGCTTAAATCTGAAATTTCGTAAGAATGTTTGAACGCGTCTTCAAACGTAACTCGAACGTAGACCTTCTGACTTAGTTCGTTCAAACGCGTCCTAAACGCAACTCGAACGCAAACTCTCTAGAATCATTCCGTTCGAACGCGTTTTTGAACGCTATACGAACGTGAACTCTTTGGAATCATTATGTTCGAACGCGTTATCAAACGCTACACGAACGTGAACTCTCTAGAAACACTTCGTTCGAACGCGTTATCAAACGCAACACAAACGTACACACACGAACGTAGATACGAACGCAACACTAACGAATAGTCCTGGAATTGTTATAAACTGCAAAGACTTATATTAATTTTAACTTAGTAAATCATATACTGAAACACATTAAACTTGGTAGTATAGATTTAGGTTTATTAGGTTGATCAATTATCACAAGCATATATTTAGTGATAAAGTTGAAATTGATTGTGTGTTACATACTTGGGTGAGAATTTAAAAGTGTAATCATACACAAGAAATTCCATCCAATCTTGATTGACACGTACACATATATCTACACATATCGTACATTATTTGTGCCATTGAATAAGTGTAATTCTGGGTTTGAATTGCTAAGAGATCCTATTGAAAAAGTGTTTAAAGAATATTCTGTCAAAAAGGTGATAAGAGCCTAAGTGGTCAGGGATTTAAGTGGTTACTCCGGACCCCCCCCCCCCCCCCGCGTCCTCTGGGAATATTCGTTTATTCATTTTTCTAAAGAATCTTTAGTTGAAATTCAAGGACTTGTGTTTATTGGGACCAGCGTCCAATAGAACAACAAGTGGTTACCTAGTATATCACTTTGAACAAGATCATTTGTTGATTGTTGTGCAATTTATCTTTTGTAGACTAATTGACCCATGTTGGTTTTTCCAGTTACAAATGGCTAGCGGAAACATCACAGTACCGGTCTCTCATGGAGAAAAGCAGGAGAAATTTGGTGGGGCAATTTTCAAACAGTGGCAGAGCAAAATGTTGTTCTACCTGACAACTCTTCAGTTGGCTAAATTTCTCAAAGATCCTCCGGGTCCTGTGGAGGGTGAATCGGAAATGGCCAAGGAAGAGAGAGAACAGACATGGATGTCTGGAGAGTTCTTATGCAAGAACTACCTTTTGGGCGGTCTTGACAATACCATGTACAATGTGTACCAAGGTATGACTTCTGCGAAGATTCTCTGGGAATCTTTCGAGAAGAAATACAAAACTGAGGATGCCAGACAAAAGAAATTTATCGTGGGTAGGTTCATGGACTACAAGATGGTAGATTCAAGGACGGTGATGTCTCAGTTGGGTGAACTGCAGTTGATCATTCATGAAATACTGGATGAGGGTATGAAATTCTGTGAGACGTTTCAAGTTGCCACTATAATTGAAAAGTTGCCTCCGTCATGGAAGGACTTTAGGAGCTATCTGAAACACAAAAAGAAGCATATGAGCCTTGAAAACCTTAGTGTTCGATTGAGAATCGAGAAGGACAACAGTATGTCCGAGAAGGCCAGCTACAAGACTATGGAGTCTAAGGCCAATATCATTGAGGGTGTAAAGGGTAGCAAGAAGAGGTTGAACAGTGGAGCTGATTCTTCGAACAAGAAGTTCAAGGGGAAATGCTATAACTGTGGAAAGAGCGGTCATATGTCAAAGGACTGCAGAAACAAGAAGTCTCAGGACAAGGGCAAGAAAAAGAAAAATGTGGCCCATGTCACTAAAGGTGAGCAGATGACTGATGAGATCTCATAGATGGAACTATCAGCAGTGGTAACCAAAGCCAACATAGTTGGGAATCCGAGAGAATGGTGGGTAGACACTGAGGCTACTCGTCATATTTGTGCAGATAGTAAGATGTTTTCCTTGTATCAAAAGGTCGATGGCGGCGATCATCTGACAATGGGAAACTCGTCTGCCTCTCAGGTGGTTGGACAAGGCACAGTGGTTCTGAAGATGACATCCGGAAATGAGCTAACATTGAAGAATGTACTGCATGTTCCAGATATTCAGAAGAACTTGGTCTCGGGCTCTCTCCTTAGTAAGGTTGGTTTTAAGCTTGTATTTGTTTCTGATAAGTTTGTAATGACTAAGAATGATATGTATGTAGGAAAAGGATACCTAACTGAGGGCCTTTTCAAGCTAAATGTAATGACTGTCAATCGTGCTATTAATAAAGCTAGTACTTCTGCTTAAATTATTCAGTCACAAAATGTATGGCATGTGAGGTTAGGACATGTTAATTATGATACCATGCGTAAATTAATTAACATGGACCTTATACCTAAATTTACAATTGATAGCCAACATAAGTGTGAGGCATGCGTTGAAGCAAAAATGCATAGAACATCATTTCATTCTATAGAACGCAGTTCTGAACCTTTAGAACTTGTACACACTGACGTGTGTGACATGAATATTGTGCAAATAAGAGGCGGTAAAAAGTACTTTGTCACTTTTATCGATGACAGCACAAGATTCTGTTATGTGTACTTGCTGAGGAGCAAAGCTGAAGTGATTGAGAGCTTCGTACACTATAAGAACGAAGTTGAAAATCAACTTGGCAAGAAAATCAAAAGAATCAGGAGTGATAGAGGTGGTGAATATGTTTCACCATTCGGTGAATATTGTTCTGTGCACGGAATTATTCACGAAACCACTGCTCCTTATTCTCCTCAACAAAATGAGATTGATGAGCGCAAAAACCAAACGTTGAAGGAAATGATGAATGCCAAGTTGACAAGTTCTGGTTTACCCTAGAACTTGTGGGGGGAAGCCTTGCTTTCCGCGAACTACGTTCTAAACAAGCTTCCTCAAAGAAGATTGGACAAGACACCATATAAGTTGTAGAAAGGTTTCGTACCTTCCTACAAATACCTAAAAGTGTGAGGGTGTCTTGCCAAAGTAATAGTTCCTAAACCTAAGAATGTTAGAATATGACCCAAAACTGTTGATTGTATATTCATTGGATATGTTCGCAACTGTAGTGCGTATTGATTCTTGGTACACAAGTCTGAGATTCCTAACATCAACTCGGAAATGATAATTGAGTCAAGGAATGCGATATTTTTTGAAGAGATATTTCTTTGTAAGGAAAGATAAAGAACAGAGTCTCTCAAAAGAACAGTTGATACTGTCAAGGACAGTGATCAGGTTGACCAAGAATCAGATCAACGTGTAAATGCTGAGACAATCGAGCCTAGACGTAGCAAAAGAGCTAGAACGTCTAAGTCGTTTGGTCCCGATTTTCTGATCTACTTGTTAGAAAATTAGCCTCAAAGCTATAAAGAAGTTATGTCTTCTCTGGAGGCACCTCTTTGGAAAGAGGCGATTAACAGTGAGATTGATTCAATCCTACAGAACCATACTTGGGAGTTGGTTGATCTTCCACCAGGTTGTAAGCCACTGGGCTACAAATAGATATTCAAAAGGAATATGAAAACGGATGGATCAATAGATAAGTACAAGGCAAGACTTGTCATAAAAGGTTATAGACAAAAGGAAGGCCTTGATTACTTTGACACATATTCACCAGTGACTCGTATCACATCAATAAGAATGCCCATAGCTATAGCAGCTATATTTGGTCTTGAAATACATCAAATGGATGTAAAAACGACATTCTTGAATGGTGAATTGGATGAAGAGATTTACATGGAACAACCAGAAGGGTTTAGTGTTCCTGGACAAGAACAGAAGGTGTGAAAACTTGTAAAATCCTCGTACGGACTAAAACAAGCACATAAACAATGGCATGAGAAATTTGACAAAGAGATGTTGTCAAGTGGGTTTAAAACCAATGAGTGTGATAAGTATGTGTACACCAAATCAACTCAAAAAGGATATGTCATTGTGTGTCTCTATGTAGACGATATGCTGATAATTTGTAGTAATCATGAAATGATTCAGTCTACAAAAACGTGTTATCCAGCAGATTTGATATGAAATATTTAGGAGTAGCTGATGTGATCCTAGGAATTAAGATTTCTAGGACATCATACGGATATATATTATCTCAGACTCATTATATTGAGAAGATACTTGATAAATATATCAAAGGGGATCTAAATATGGCTAGAACCCATGTAGACCAAACTCTTCATCTATCAAAGAATACTGGTTCAAGCGTATCACAATTAGAGTATTCGAGAATCATCAGAAGTCTGATGTACCTCACTAATTGCACACGATCTGATATCGCTCAAGCTGTAAATCGGCTTAGCAGATATACGAGCAATCCATGACATAACCACTGGAAATCCATAGTAAGATTTTTGAGGTATCTGAGAGAAATTTCAAAATATGGGCTACACTAGAGATATCTTGTTGTTCTAGAGGGATACAGCGATGCTAACTGGATATCTGATACAGTGGATTCCAAATCTACGAGTGGATTTATTTTCACACTTGGTAGTGCAGCCGTGTCATGGAAATCCTCGAGGCAAACATGTATTGCCCGGTCTACTATGGAATCAAAGTTCATAGCGTTAGATAAAACAGCGAAAGAAGAAGAATGGCTTAGAAACTTCCTGGAGGATATTCCTAGTTGGCCCAAACCGGTGCCAGCGATTAGGATACATTGTGATAGCCAATCGGCTATTGGGAGAGCCCAAAATACAATGTATAATGGTAAGTCTCGACACATACGTCGGAGACATAATACCATATGTCAATTGCTCTCAAGTGGCATAATATCGATCGATTATGTTAAGTCGAAGGAAAACCTAGCGGATCCACTTACTAAAGGTTTACCTCGAGAGCAAGTTGAGAAGTCATCGAGGGGAATGGGCTTGAAGCCTATAAATTAAGAATTGTCACTGTGGAAACCCAACCTAGCTGACTGGAGATCCCACTATCTAGGTTTAAAAGAGACAGCTGAAACTTTGTGCAATTCAAAACAAGCACTGATGAGTTTAGTAATCCTTCCCATTCCGATAATGACGTTGAGTGTTGTCTGTCATTGGTTAGGATAAGCTAAGTCTTTTAATGATCACTATATTAGGTGATGAGTCGTAATTGGGGTAAAGACAGATTACCTCTTGATAGTATATCATTTATTTCAAGTAAGAAGTGAGGCCGCTTCCATGGGAACTTTTAAAGGCGGGTTACCCTAAAGTACTTGATGAATCCAGGACCGTTGTTCAGGGCCGAAATGAACACAACCGTAGAACGGGAAATGGTCGAAGTAAAGCTGTGTGTTGACAGTTGTCTTGGTTTACACCAACGGCGGAACAGTTCAAGACTATGGGTCACTGGTTTGCCAAGTAAATCTGATTATCATTCACTAGGAAAGGTTGAAGGCGAAAGCTACCTATTTCGATGCAGCTTTAGTTCACGGAAACTCTCTCAAGTGTCTTCGTGAATATTTGAAAAATTGTGGGGGATTGTTGCAAATTCTTCAAATATTCAAATATTTTGTGTTGGATGGAGGAGGGACATGTCATTTGGATGGTACCCCTTAGGGACATGTCTTACATTTGTGTGTTATATGGTCCTATGCTCAAGGGATGCATATGAGGGGTGAAACCCTTTGGAGGATTGCACTCTAACCCAAAGAGTGCCCTTGAGGCACCCTTCCATGCTTATAAAAGGAAGTCATTATGTTCCTTTAAAGACATACAAATGAAATCCGAATTTCATCCTACAAGTGAGAGTCTGAATTGCTTTCTTGAGTCAGAGAGTATTCCACCATATTCCAAGTTCAAGATCTTGTTAAGGTGTGGCCCTTGAACAAGAGAAATCCGGGTTATCCTAGGAGAACGTTAGCTACAAATCCGTAGAGCACCGAGACGGGGCTGATAAGTTCTTAAGGACAGAGATTTATCTCGACTCGGATCAAAGATTTCGTCATTGTACCAGGTTTTTTCTTGTTTTAAAAGTTCTAAGATTTATGCATGTTAGACTAGATCTACTTTTGTTTTCCTGAATTTGATTTGATTGTTGCATGTTAATTTTCTTTTTAATGACACTATTCGAAAAACAGCTTTATTGCATAAATGAGGATCAAGTGGCAGATATATTTATCAAAGCCTTGTCAAAAAATAAATTTGAGGTGTTAAGAAACAAATTGGGTCTCTGCAGCTATTAAGGCAAGGAGGAGTGTTGACATATTGCCATAAAGCTGCATTGAAAGTTATGTTGGAATAAAATTGTTGAGATATTGAAGACCAAGTATATAGGATTTTATTTTTATCTTGATTTTGTTAGTTTGATTTTAGGAGAGTTGTTATCTTGTATTCAACAACTCATTGAGTGCGCAACTCTTAAGTCATTTAATATTAAAATAATAATAATAAATATGTCATCTAATTTCATTTCAAGGGGAATCGCTTTGATTTTGTATTTTGATTTTTATTGTATCAAGTACATTTTCGACTAAAGCGTGCATTAGAATATTTTTTTAGAATACTTTTTCTTTAC
This sequence comes from Zanthoxylum bungeanum, assembly GCA_019454045.1. Classification (NCBI taxonomy): domain Eukaryota; kingdom Viridiplantae; phylum Streptophyta; class Magnoliopsida; order Sapindales; family Rutaceae; genus Zanthoxylum; species Zanthoxylum bungeanum. Next base: position 22,313 of record SKCR01036535.1, on the reverse strand, counting down.
TTTTTAATACTTTAAACATATTTTGGTTTATTTTATTTTCTACTACTTTATTTCCAAAACCTCGAAAAAATGCATCAAACAATCATATCACTCAAAAAAATCACATTTTTATTTCGGTTCAATTTTATTCTAAAACTAAAATTCCTTTTTGTTTTTTCCTTTATAGATTTTTCATTTTGTCTTTTCATATACTATATAAAGGATAAAGCCTGCACAATGTAGATAGGTCAATAAGGAACCTTTGGATCTAATACAATAATGTGGGCATCACAAATCTAAATTATTATAATTCTTTTAGGTAGTTTTTTGTTTGTTTATTTTTATCGAATTTTATCTCCCACTATTACTTGGTTTTGGATAAGGGAGAATTACAACAAAAATTATACATCTACGAAAAAGGATTTTTAGATTTCATATCTAATTGATATGGGGAAATGTGATAACCTTCATCATGAATTATTATAAAACAATCCATATGATTCCCATTTTACTTGATTTTGAATTTCGAATATGAAGATAATAATGGAAATAGAGATAAAAGAAACTCCATAAATTTGAGGAATTTTATATTGAATAGTACATAGTTACACATCGACCAACAATAAGAAAAAAAAAGAAAAAAAATCTAGCATTACATTTCGATATCGATTGAAATTGCGTTGTTGTGGCAGAAGAATGATAGCTACACTAATTTGGTATATTCTAAAAAAACTTTCGGTATTATATTGACGATCTGACGAAGATTCAAATTCAGTGAAATTCATTTACTGATCTTAACTTTTACGGAATCAATCGTTTTTTGACTGTACAAGAATAATTTGAGCTTAGCATGTTTAGAAGTATATGAGAATGTTCTTTTGCTAATATTATTACCAGTATTTGACACTAGATCATTCATAGCATTACTATACTCAATGAGAGTTGGTTATTCGTCAGTATGGGGTTAGCTTACGATTTGTTTGGAAAGCTCTCTGATGAACGGCTAATATACTGATATTTACTGCCTTTTATCTTAATATTTGGTAGGTTGTCTTGAGTTTTATGAGCGTTTTAATGTGCTTTGGGTTTTTTTACTGGTAAAAATCATGTCAAGACTTAAATAGACTCAACAATGGATGAAACGATAAAATTGGAGCTGATTTGGGCCATATTTCAGAGTCAAAAGCGTGTCCCGATGCGCGACATAACAAAAATCATTCAGAGAGTGACTTACCATGGTGCGTCGCGACGCCCATAGAGGCGCGTCGCGTTGGGCCAATGATAAAGTTGAAAGTCGTGATGCGCATGAGCGCGTCGCAACACGGAAGGTGCATCCCCAGTTCGTCATGAATCTGATTTTTTAATGAGGAAAGACCCCCCTCCCAGGACATCCTATATAAGGAATAGTTCATCCCAAAACCTAAAATCAAGCCTCATAACATAATTTTGGAGAAATATACTTGCAGGGCATGCATAGTCATTATTAGAACATGACTTTCATGAATTTGGTTTAAAATTAATTCACATAAATATATAGTTAATTGGTTTAAATCCGAATATATTTACCTGACAATCGAAAGAGGCTTGTAGATAGTTTAGTGTTCTAAGTTAATAATTCATAACAACCTTATTGACGGCTGATTTTCGTTCCATGGGAAATTCGAGAAAATCACTCATCGAACAAACCTCCATCAACTATGAATTTATTTGGTTTCGGAACCAAAAGAAAACTTAGCAAAAGATGGAAAACAAACAGAAAACACATAGGATTTAACGTGGTTTAGTGGAATGGATCCGACCTACGTTCACGGGCACAAGGAAAATGAAGTTTTTATTAGGACATCGGGTCAGACCGACCTCTCTATCTCTCGCTTACAATAGGCTTTTTGCTCTCTTTTACAAGTGAAAAATAAATTAGCCAATCTAAAGAGAGAACCTCTTATAATGAATTCCCAACCCTTTTATATACTAGGATGAATTCTATTGTTACAACAACTTATAACGTCATCCATGTTTCATTGTCATTATTACCCATTACTCGTACGTTACGCCCTTCAGTCTTTACTCGTACGTTATGCCCATCAACTATTTGGCGGTTATAGGTTTCATGTAGGGCTTACGTCATCCATACATATGCATAAGGTTCAACATCCCCGACCTAGGTAACTGGGTCGGTGTGCCGAGACAAGTAATATATTTCATTGTGTCTACTAACAGATCGGGTCGGCGTGCCGATACTCTAGGTGTTTGGTCTGATTTCTTCGACCGGGTCTGATCTACTTGAAGGGGTTTTATTGCGGATATCCGGTAACGCAGCGGAACAGTGGAAAATCAAAATTTTCCGATTTCAAAACTTTTTCTCGGATTAATAAAATAAACTTATTTATTTTATTATCCAATAATAAAATTATGAAATAAAACACTATAAATCAAATTTATGTGAATTTACCGAATTACCCTTATACTTTGTATTTTGTTCATTTTAGTCTGAAATTGTTCAAAACAATTTTGAATGATTCTAAATCATTACTAATATGAATTTAACATATCCCAAATGTCAAAATACAATTAGCAACAAAAATTCCAATTTTTAGCCATAAGGCCGAGAGCCTCACAAGGGGAGAGGAAATGTGCATTTTGCATTTCCATTGTTCAAAACACATGCAAATAAATCCAATCAACATAAGATTTAATATGTATCATATACACATCCAAATACACAACATAAATGAAAAGCCCCAAATTTGGAAGAAGTCTTAAACCCTAATTTTTCAATTTCTTCAAATTGGACAAATTAGACCAAATTAACAAAATCCAATACTTCAATCATGTTTCTTCAACACCAATCAAGCCTCATCACAATGAAACAACTATAGACCAATTCTAGGTCATTTAAGAGTGGGTCAATAACTCTAGAATGGCAACAAGGTTCTAAAACCATGAAAAGAATGCTTATTACATCATTAGTAACATTCTATCAACTTTATACATACTAAACCCTTTTATCAAACTTTCATCCACCAAAAATACAAAGAATTAAGAATAGAAAAAACTCAAGAACATCACTGGATGAAGCCCACAACAAGAGGAACATTTTTCTCTCTAATGGAAGGTTGGAAATACTTACTAAATTCCAAGCTTTTCTTGATTTTTGCATTTCTTTCTCTCAAGCTTCTTTTTCTTTCTTCAATGGAGTTTTTGATAAAGTGTATTAGGTTAACAAAACCTAAATGAAACAAAACAATATATACTTGCACACATCTTGCCTTGGCCGAATTTCAAGCATAGGAAAATATCATGATATTTTCAATTTTGTTTCATTTAAAGCCTTTTATCAACTTGCATTTTTAATCATCAAACCATTTAATGAATTAAAGTAAGTCAACAAAAGCAACTCAAGTCATTAAAATAAATATCTTAACTTTAAAATATTTATATTTTAATTAATTTAATCATTTAACAATTAAATAATTATTTAATTATTTAAATACAAATATATTAAATATATGTATTATATTTACAATAAATATCAAATACATATATATATTCATGATATTAGTCAAATATCTCAATTTGACAATTAATTAATGTGTATTTGAATTAGTCAAATATTAAATGCAAATACAAAAAAATTACAAAATGATTATTGGGTCCCTATTAATGTATTATTGCGTTTAACCTTTAAACGACTTATAAATAATCAGTATTATTTATAAATGTTGCCCTAGTGCTCTACGAGTATGTTTCATTAGTGAGACTCTCTAGATTCAGGCATATCCGTCACGAAATCTAATTTCGTGTCCATAATTTATCCACCCGTAAATTATGACGACCATGGATAAACTCGATGAATCATACAGGTCGAGATCATGGAAAATGTATAATTCCTCCGTCACATGTATTCGGATAAATCCCAGAGATATAGATGTAAACGTCAAATCTCTATAGGGATTATCCAGTCGACTATTCTATTAGCAATCTCAAAAAGAACATTTAGAACTAACTTCTAAAATGTACCACGGGCCCATGGTTTTTATCTGATTGCTAATCATATGGACTACCTATGCTCTAATACACAGAACTGACGGATCTTATCTCGATACACACAGGACACCCTGAGGATCTATCTACACCCAACGAACATGCGGATGTCTGATCTTAATAGATCGGTGACGTGACTGCCATCTAAGTGTAGAAGATGTCTCATGCGCCCACAGTGGTATCTCAAGTCAAAGAATCACAAGTGCTACTCAACCCGATAAGATTCTTATTGACGTTGGTGTACCATCCATTAAGAATCTTCGGTGAGTCGTTAAGTGTTTATCCGCTATAAATACCTACACATCTATACTAGTCTCCAAGACTTATGGTTTATTGAGAAACCATTGGAATCATATATTCCAGTATACGACATGTACGGTCTCAACGGGTTTACTATACTGACCAAGTAGTGTAAACATTGACCAGGAACAGTCTGAGAATGACAACGTCATGATACAACTCAATGTCAGTTACGACGCTTTTGCAATTGCGCCATGACTAGTCATTCTAAGGTCATTACGTCTTTACCATATTAAAAGATACATTATACTATAGAAACTGCATATATTATTCAAAATAATAACGTCTTACAGAAGTATTCATAAAGAAATACAATCGGGAATTGGCGCTCTGAGAACCCCAACACTACTAAGTCGATCCTGACTTCAAAGGCTAACATGAGACTCTGAATGACGAGTCTGATGTCGAGGCTGCCCTTAGAGTCTGATACTGAGGTTATCCCGAGAGTCTGATATTGGGACCGACCCGACCATATCGGGTAAATCTTCACAAACTTTTTAGTGTTGTCGGACCTAACCACCTCGGACATGACCACCTCGGTGTCCCAACGTGTACCTCGGGCTCGAGACCCTCTGGCAGCCTCTTATCTTCACAACGTCCTTGGGCCTTTATTTGTTAACTGCAATCATCATTCTATCCTTCCGAGGATTTTGAATTCTTGGGGGTGAAAAACCACTATCAACATTTGTCTCCTAGTTTTCGGTATCAACGAGTTAGCGAGTTGGTGTCAGGAACTATAAAAAAGATGGTGGTGCATGAAGCCAGAAACCGATCTGGTATCATCGGGCTGATATTCCATTCTGATCCAGTCCAAAATCTCAAGTCTGTCCCACCTCTCAGCAGGTACCACGACTGCAAGCTTCAATGTTTTTTTGAAAATCCATGTCGGGTTCAAAATTCTAATCCATCATCTCAGTTTCTAGTTCATAACTTGGCCATCCATTCCTTTAGACATTCTCCAACCGAATGTTGATCCGAGCAGAGCCTGGTCGGCTAATCCACAGGCTTCCCCGCTTGATGATCTGCAAACAAAACAAAGTCCACGAGGGAAATCTCACATGTGTTATGGTCACTTGGGGGCGCCAAACGTACTATGCTTACCCCGAGGCGCCAAACGCCACGTCGGTCTTCAATGACTTCAATCTATACGTGCTATGGTTACCTGGGGGTGACAAACGTACTATGGTTACCCCGAGGTGACAAACGTCATGTCGGTCTTTAATGACTTCAATCCATACGTGTTATGGTTTCCTAGGGGCGCCAAATATGTTATGGTTACCCCGAGGTGCCAAATGTCACATCGGTCTTCATTGACTTCAATCCATATATGCTATGGTTATCCCGAGGCACCAAAAGCCACGTCGATCTTTACGCTTAAGCTCCCCAAAGATGTAGGTCATTTTTTAGTGATGCTCCACCCCGCGATTTGATAATGGCATCATGGATTGGTGTGTCACGGGTTTCGCGCTTTTCCCGCATGTCATTCACCCCTTCATATATTCCGACCATTAGTATCTCACAAGAATATTAAACACGTTTTTTCCCACCCAAATAGTAAACAAGAAAAGTGAACAATTTCTTATTTGAGAAAAGGAAAAGCTTTATTCATATTCAAGGGATCTACCGCCCATCTTACAACTCTTTAAGCCTCATTCTAAGAGGCTCTATTGAAAATATCCCCTCAGCACCTCAGTGTTCCAGCTTTTTGAGCCGTAGTACCGTCCAGCTGCCCCAAGTAATTGATATCTGACCTGATGATTGTCGCTATCAACGATGGTCGGTCTTCATAGCAACTTGTTCTATATAGTCATTCAGATAGACGATCATTACCAAGTCATCCACCTGCTCCTACAGGTCTCTACACCTTTTCGTGGTGTGTCCCCTCAGATTATGGTGCACACAATAAGCCTTGTTGTCTCTCCTATCAACGGGAAACCTCCTCGGATTGGGCTCAGCCAAAAGACTTTTGTCCTGAATTTCTCGAACTATCTGGGTTACGGGTCTGTTCATGGGGGTGTACATCGTCCCTGCAGCGACATGGTTGACCTAGACATACGACCTTCTCTCATGTACTTGATTATTCTGAGGTATTGGCATGAACTCATTTTGCCTCGGGACTGGTCTGCCCATGTCTCTACCCACATCCTGCTGATTTTATGGCTTGAATATCTTGGTCCTCTATGTTCCCCCTCCTCGGGAAATCTTCTCATATTCCTTCATTAGCACAAATTTCCTCGTTTGTTCTAAGGCTGCAGCGTAGTCCAGTATCTCCTGGATTCTTAAGTGAGACCATAACCTCTCGACCTTGAGGGCCCCTTTGAAACTTTCCAGTGCCTCTGGGGACTCATACGACCCGACCTCTAATACCAGGCTGTGATATGTATCGACAAAGTCTTTCAAAGACTCATCGTCTCTCTGCTTCATCAACCTCAACGACCGGACCATCTTCCTCAGTACGAACGCCATTTTGAAGTGCCGCACAAAGGATTTCCTCAACTGGGCAAAGCTGCTGATACTCCCCGGGGTCAAATTCATGAACCATAGGTTGGCTGACCCGCCCATGGTTAAAGGGAACATTACAGATGGCATCTCCGACCATCCCATTAATTTCCATTAACAAAACGAACCTCTCTATATGGGACTTGGGGTCCGTATTTCCCTTGTAGACGTCCATCATGGGCATGGTGAACTTCATCGGGAACTCCATCGCCAATATTTCCTTCGTGAATGGGAACGTTGTCCTCATATCTTTATCATCCCGAGCTCTTCCATTCGTTCTATCCTCTCACTTCCTCTTCTCTCTCCGGAACCAATCCTTCATATGGCTTTCGGAGTTGTCATGCTTTTGTCCATGGCCCTCTTCACGTCTTCCATTTCGAATATGGAATTATCTGTAACCGTGCCCTTCTCTGGACATCGTTCCGGGGTCCACTTGTCTTCCCCTTCGGATCTACTTCCTCGAGTGGTTTCTCTTTCTCTTCTCGAGGTCTCCATCTGTTTCGGCGATCCTATTTCCTCTCGTTATTTCTTCCCTATTTCTACTAGATCCTACTCCATCAGGTTCTTCGGTCTTCTCTAGTTTCTCAATCTTTTCCATCATAGTCTTCATAAGGGGCCTGAGTTTTTCCCTCTCATTTCGTGCATCCTCTCTTTCATTTCACAGGGTTTCCTCCATCCTCTCCATACATCCTATCATCGATGACTCTCCAGTTTTATGGTTTCCGTCTATTGCCATCGTCTTAACGTGTTTGTTGCTTTTCATACTTTTCCCTACAGACGGCGCCAACTGTTGATGGTTGATTTTCGTTCCAGGGGAAATTCGGAAAAATCACTCCTCGAACAAACTTCTCTCAACTGTGAATTTATTTGGTTTTGGGACCAAAAGCAAACTTAGTAAAAGATGGAAAACACACCGACGACACAAAGGATTTAACGTGGCTCGGCGGAATGGATCCGACCTACGTCCAAAGGCACAAGGAAAATGAAGTTTTTATTAGGACCTTGGGTCAGACCGACCTCTCTATCTCTCGCTTACAAGAGGCTTTTTGCTCTCTTTTACAAGTGAATAAATAAATTAGCCAACCGAAAGAGACAACTTCTTATAATGAATTCCCAGCCCCTTTATATATTAGGACAAATTCTACTATTACAAAAGTTTATGACGTCAGCCACGTTTCCTTGTCATTATTGCCCATTACTCGTACGTTACGCCCATTAACCATTGCTCGTATGTTATGCCCATCAGCATTTACTCGTACGCTACGTCCATCAACTGTCTGGCGGTTCTATGTTTCATGTAAGGCTTACGTCATCCATATATGTGCATAAGATTCAGCATCCCCGACCTAGGTAACCGGATCGGTGTGCCGAGACAGGTAACATCTTTCATTGTGTCTACTAACAGATCGGGTCGGTGTGCCGAGACTCTAGATGCTTGCTCTGATTTCATAGACCGGTCTTATCTGCTGAGTCGATCCTGATTTCATAGGCTGACACGAGGCTCTAAATACCGAGTCTGATGCCGAGGCTGCCCTGAGAGTCTGATGTCGAGGCTATCCCGAGAGTCTGATGTTGGGACCGACCCGACCACATCGTGTAAATCTTCAAAAACGGTCTAGTGCTGTCGGACCTAACCGACTCGGACATGACCACCTCGGTGTCATAACGTGTACCTCAGGCTCGAGACCTTCTGCCGATCTTTTATCTTCACAATATCCTTGGGCCTTTATTTGTTAATTGCAATCCCCATTCTACCATTCCGATAGATTCTGACTTGTTATGGGTGAAAAACCACCATCAACAAACCTAATTGAATGAAAAATATATGAACCCATTATTTGTGTACTTAGATGAAGTTAAAACCTTAGATTCTTCTCGTATATAAAGTCTATCTCCAAAATTATTGTTTGCTATTTATTTACTTTCAGTTAATTTCAACATGAACACTCTTTTCTCAACCAATAGTTAATTTAAATTAAGTAGGTTAGTCTTGATATTAAAAAGAGAAATAATAAATCCATGTGAGTACGATATCCGACTAATAGTCACTATATTACTTGAGTGATACGTGCGTTTGCGTGCGGTATAAAAATTACGATCAATCTCGACTAAACAAGTATTTTATAGAGAGCCAACAATGGATTAGGTTTATCATGGGATGAACGGCACTGTTGATATTGACCCCAAAAAAGAAACGGTAGATATAACTAGCCAATGCACAATCAACCATCGCATTGTAAAATTTGAATAGGTTCAAACGATGGTCATTAGGTCCTCCTAAAATGATCTACTAAATTCATTGAGTTGTTCCAAAGAATCAAAACAGCCTATTACTAATGGTATTATTGTCTGGGCACAGCATCAACTTCCAACATGGAGGCAGGAGTTACCAATTAACACAGTTGGAATAAGTTACAACGATTTCTGGAAGTTATGGCAATTCTTATTCTTATTTTACTTGCAGGATTGAAACGAAGGTCTAGACACAAGCATCTTTTTTTTTTTTGGCACTAGAAAAGAAATGACATTCTTAGTTGTATCAACAGCTCTTGTACAAACCAAAAATTAAACATCCTTGTAAAAAATGTACAACACTAATTGTGAACAAATCCAATACAACCATCACTGCACTGCACAACATTTCCAACTTAAAAAGAACAATAAATAGACAAGTTAATAATATCACTCACATTGACATGCCCAAAGTGAAATCAGAAGAAAACATATCTTGATCCAACTTATGTTTCTATTTTGAGTTGAGAATTGAGGGATGTACTGTTGAACCGCTGAGCAAGGCGTCGGATCACAAGGACTATTACGTCTCGCATGTGCCGGGACTGAACCATCAAGTCTAATTCATTCTCACTGTCCACCACAATCTTAAACCATCGTTGGTCATTTCGGAATAACTCCACCTGTCACATATCACAATCATGAGTACAAAAGTTAAGAGTTTATTCGAATATATGAACATAATCATTCCCAGATTATTCGTCTTTTGGGTAAGTTGTGTGCTAGGTAATTGACACGAGCGTAAACAGATATAATATCAAGACTTGTAGATGAAACCTACATGAAAGGGTGGAGCATAAGTTCCACGGATTTCGGTAGTAGGGAAAGAAGTCTTGGAACCTGGCTTCACCACCTTTACTCTTTTTCTATTAATTTCTAGAAATCTTCTCTCAAGAAGACTCCCTTCTCCAGGGGCCTGCAAAATAAGCAAAGTGTACTGTGTAAGAATATAATTCTTAAAAGTAATTTCAACACTTGACAATTTTAAAATTTGAGAGAAAAATAGGAATGCAAACCATTTTTGGAGAGCGGTCCTTGTCACATAATACCTGTTCCCAGAGAACAAAGGGATGAGCCATTGGAAGACTATAATGATAGAGCTATCTCAAAGTAATATACGAACTTATTATTATATATTTCTTAGAAGTTCGTATCCAACTAAGTGAAGCATAAATTGTTGAGATATAAGTTAATAAAACAATGTGATCAAACAAATAGTACACACCATAGTATTGATTGCATTTCTACCAGCCGTAAAAATAAAATAAAATAAAATAAAACCACTCTTTAGGGTACGTGTGCAAGTTTGTAGTTTGTATACATTATCAGGATGAGACTTTTTTTGAAAAAAATAGATAAATAAAAACAAAAGGACAAAACAAATGAAGACAAAACAACAGAATCAGACCTCATACTTCACAGCTCCAAGATCAAGCTTCTGCTTCACTTCTTTAAAAACATCAGGCTCTGCCATTGAATCCAACAATTTAAATCATACGTTAAAAAGGCATATATAACATAAAACATAATATACGACTGCTAGTAATTTGTGATATTTTTAAATAGAGTTAGCTGAACAATAAATATCAAAAAAGGTACTTGTTTAATCTGAGGCATGAATTATGATGATTATCTAAGTAATTGGTATTATGTAACGTGAAGAAACCTAAAAGGTCAAAAATCAGCACTATAAACAAGTTGGAGAAATTTTTTAAATTACCAACTGCAATCGGATCTGTGGATGCTGAAACAGGTTGCCCCTCAACACCATCCTCTCTTACAGGAGTATAGATGGCTACAAGCCTGTATCCCACATCATCAACATAAGCTTCATACATCCTCCCTGTCTCTCCTGCAATATCAAAATTAACCTTTTCGAATCATATATTAAATAAAATCAAAAACATACTTTACAAAATGCCAGCTGTTTGTCAGATACATTTAAAACCAGACGAATCTGTTTTCACAAAATGAAAATGGATTTGAGATTCAAATTTGCAAAATCCTTCTTTCATAGACTCGTTGAATTTTTCCTTTGGTAAATCATGATTGATTTTGTTCTCTTGTTTCTTAGCAAAAGAAAAGAAACATATATACACTTCAAATTACCAATAGAAAAAAGGCTCATAAAAAGATATCAAGTAATTCATACGAAATCTTCTGGTCTGTAATGTAAATGCTTTCTGTCATATTGTCCTTCAAGATAAGACCATTTCAACATAATAATGTATGGACACTGACAGTAAATAAGAAGAGAATATTTTTTAGGGAAACAAAATTTGGATTAAAAATTGAAAAAGAAAACGAGGGAGGGAGGGAGCATCTCAGGCCCGAAAGTGCATAAGGTAATATAGACTTTATATAAATAGTATATAGGCTTTTGCTAACACTCTATTAAGTAACCATTGTGTTATTATCAACACTCCTTTTTCCATTACATATAAATGATCTACATAATACAAGGGATAATAACAAGAAAGGGAATGCCAATCTGTGAAGATGTGGCTTAGATTTTTTTTTAAATGCTGAGTTTTGAAGAACTTTTAGAATTTAGAATACCTTGTATGGAGATAAGATCAGGACTTCCAACCATTGCTCTAAGCCATTGAATTCTGCTTTTCCCTTCCTTTCCTCCACTATAAATTCCACGAACAGCATATAAATTGGTGTGGAAACCTCTCCCCTCGATCTCCAGCTTATCTATTCTAGGAATTCCTGGAGATAAACAAAAATTTATACATGAGGAAAGAGATGATGAAATAAATAAGACATGTAATAATAATAATAATAATAATCTGCAACTTTCATTAGTGAAAACCAGGAAGTATTGTGATATTTAATAAAACAAGAACATAACAGAAAAGGTTGGAAAGTGGCAAAATATACATGGTCGTAATTGAGAAAGTTGAATTAGGAACAGAATCAACAAGGATATTGAATAAAATTTTTAATTGGAATTCTTATTTGTTTGGTTTGGTTTGGTTTGGAAAATAAAATTAATGTTTCACATGTCTATTTCATTGTCTGCAACTATCAAAGAAACCCATTCCACATTTTCATACAAGACCAATTTTCAGTGACATAATCAACAGCTATTTACTCTGGAGATTAAAACAGCGGATGAAGAAGATGTAGAAACTGTCTAACTAATGCACTTGAATTGAAATGCACATGACCTGGCACAATTGGAGCTGTCTCCGCATATGCTGGCTCACTTGACCTTCCAAACACATCAGTCACAATGCATTCACATCTCAAGCAATGACTAATGTCCTCCAGCCGCACTTTGTACGTGCAGGAACGCTGTGCTGGTAAAGGTTCAAAAGAAGACTTTGAATCACCTCCATCTGATGAACAGAACCTGCATGCAGCATACCTTGCATCACTTTATAGGAACAAAGAGGAATAAAATTCGCAAAAGGAAAAAATTGTTATCATGATGCTAATTGCAGAAGTCAGGATAAGTTTACAACTTTATCATGATATTTCAACTAACAAACAGCCTTCCCAGGTTATAGAAAAAAACAAAAAGAAAACGAGTTTGACAATTGAAACTGCCCCTCCTAGTAATTTGTATATTGATTTTACATATCACAAGGAAACATGCATTATAACATTTGAATTGCTATTTACAATAATTCCTAAATAAAAAAATTATCAGAAAAAAAAATCACCAGAAGAGAATCTACGCCACAGAAAGACATCGCTAAAGGAAGTTGCACCAAAAAATTGTCTTTTTTTTTTTTTTAAATTGGAAATAAGGAACTTTATTAAGAAAAAAGGAGAACTACAAAAACAAGTGGATAAGGAGGAATCCACAAAAAAAAAAAGAGTATCTCTCCTGGCAAAAGAAATTTAAAAAAGTTGCTGCAACTAAAGGAGAGGCTATAGTTGCAGCACTAACTGAAATCATGCAGTGGAGTGAAAGGATGCAGCATCATACCACTGGTATCGTACATCTTTCTTGTACTTGCTCCAAACACATTCTTGAATTTCACTCTTTGGGATGACTTCGACAGCAGTAAGTACATCACCTTCCATCGCTTTTCCAGTGAGAGCAAGCATCTCCACTCTTGGAAGTTCTGTAGGCAATCCAATATCCAATTCAAATTTAATTAAACTTAGGCATGATAAATAGTATAACCCATACCACCAATTTATTCTTAGATGATTTCTTGAAGCCAATAACTACTAAGGAAAACAAAAGAAACAGAAATGGGAAAATCCTAAAAAGAGGCAAATGTTCATCATTCACTGGCCACGCTACATGTGGCAGCTTTAGCAGACAAGCATTGCTAACATTTATGTTAGTCATCAGTATTCTCTGATAAGAAACACCTACCATCTGACTTTTTAACAAGCTTGGAGGGTTATGACTACCAAACTCAAAGCTCAAAATACAAAACCTTTCAACGCAAAAGAAAAGGATATCAGCAAACTTAAGAATCTAAGTTTGAACATGTCAAGAGACGCATAAAATATGGAAATGAGGTATCATTTAAATAACATCAGAAGTACCACAATGATACTTGGTTTGGACTACATAGATAATCTTCAAAATGATTTAAGAATCTTCACCCAACATCTCTACTAAGCTGGGAGCAACAGTAGAGAAATGAAGCAGGGGTAGGTATCTACAATGACAAATAAATATCAACAAGCTACCATTTGCAGATGTCTTCATCCATCAGAAACTCTATCTATTCAACATTGTATTATAAATCAATTAACCATCTGTTTTGAGAATTTTCAATACCAGCACAGCTAGATGAAGTAGGAAAAAATCAGTAAACCTAATGATACCAGTCTGGCATGTAGAATGACAAATGCAGATACTTTTTGAAACAATGAATATCATATAGACCAAGCTTCACTTCAATTAAATCACTCACCAGGGAGAATAATGTCCGTAGGCTCAGACAATCTGAGTTCTCCTACAACTGAATCTGAACGAACTGGTGTGTACCTAGACACGTGAATATGTTTATCAAGCTAAATATTAGATTCTAAATAGAGGAGAAACAAATTCACAGACCAATGTAATTTAAGCTTTTAGTTTTAGGTCAAATGGTCAACAAAAACAAAGATTGATTCAAAGAGTAAATGCTTTGTTTTTGTTGTTGTAAGTTGTAACAGACAATTATCTCAAGGATGGTAAACATTTTAGGAAAGAAAATACAAGAATGTCTTCAAAAGGACAACTAAAACATAGCCAAATTCTTGTAAGGTCAGATATTGCATGCAAGATCAGGATCTTGTATACAAATTGCCAGAACCAAATAGCATAGAGGTTCATCGTTTTCTCCAGATCTCATTTTTGCTTATAAAATACAAATTGCCAGGCATTCATCTTTTTCTCATTCATAAAAATGTCATCTGTTACAACCAAAAAAAAGTGTCAGTTAAAGCGAGACAGAAGTATTACCCGAACAATAAACGGCAAGTGTAATCTGAATCTGTAACTTCATAAGTTTTAGAGTTAGCCACATCAATTAGACAAATAGTCCCATCATTGCTTTCTCTATACCAGCTAAAGAGGCTTGATCCCTCATGGCCACCAAAATATTCACCTTCTCCAGTGTATATACCCGAAGACAGCTCCTTCACACGAACATTAGAAACTACTGGAAGAGCTGCCATATTGTTTTACGTGAATGTGTTAAAGAAAAGTTCCAAGTGAATTAAACACCTGAAAACTCTCAATGTGACTAGGACCAAGTTGAACCAACCATTTCTGACAGCTCAAAAAGTGGTTTTGCTTGAACTAAAATAAAAGACGAATGTATGCTACTACTCCAGCACATAAAAGCATCCAAATAGTCAGAAAACACATGAAACTACAGAAAGTTCTAAAAATCACTTCATTATAGCTAAATGACATATATGTGCTCAAGGCAGTTCATATGGAAAGTCCAAATATTGGCCAGCATGAAGCAGTCATAAAACTTTGACTATAAAAGTACAATTGAAATTTTTTTTTTTGGGTACCTGGGGCCACTGGAGAGTCAGATATTGAAACTAATGGCCTACCACATCTTCCATCTGCCCGAGTAGGCAGCCAATACAAGGCCAAATAAGCCCCCACATCTTCAAGTGATGGAGTATATGTTCTACAACAGTCACAAATTTATATTTTACAGATGGAAACATGAACTCTTTGATCCTGGAATACATCAGAATAAGTAGAACTTACAATGTTTTACCACATATGAGAACATCTTCACAAGCATTAGATATATCTATCAGCGCACATTCATGGACTTTATTCTTTGTTCTGTACCAAACATAATCTCCAACACCTTCATGTCCACCAAAATACTTTTTCTGTGGGATAACCTCCTTATTCTCACAGCAATCAGGAATTACAAGGTCCAATCCCACTGGGTCCGCTTTTGAAAGATACCCAGACATCGAGACAGCAAGAAATATTTAAATTTAAGTATCAAAGAAGTGACAGAACAAAGATATAGAAAAACAAAACCAATAATTTAAGTTCAATATATGGGATCCTTATGGATTATGTAAGGGTGTGCTTCTAATAGGCCGAATCAAAGATGATTATATCATGAAAATCAACACAGCAGTGTTACAAAATTTAGCATGTATTTGATGCAACTCCAGTGCCTGAGCACTAGTCAAGGCAGAAAGTGTTTCAAGGGAGAATTTTTACCAAACCAAATAATTAATTTGTTTTCTATACTATAAGAGGGCTTCACTTTCAACAAACATTTAGTTTAGAGTTTGTTAGCTTTAGAAGGTTGGAAAATTTCTCTCGTGATAAACTTCCTATCTTTACTGGCAACTCAATTTATCATCCAGCATAGGTTCATGGCTAAGCGACTTGAAATTCTCAAAAAATTAGCAGTTTCCAGTCTCAAAGGGTGCTTTAAGGAAGTTCTAATAGATACTCTGAATATGCAAGAAACTTTATTGATAAAAAAAAATGGACGAGATGTCCATAAAAGAAAAATTAAAGCCCTACTATAGTTGGGAACAGAAACGTCAGGTTAACAAATAGATAATGGAATAAGATCCCAACAGACCCAATTATGTGACCAAGACAGAAAGTGCATAAAATAAAACAATGAGCAGTTTTATTCTATGAGATTATATGTTTAGTTTCTTGTTATACAACTTACCAGGAGCAATCACATTGGAAACAATGGTTCGAGGAATCCCTTTAATTCCATCTTTGCGCATGGGAGAGTAAACAAGTTCAATTGTTTTCCCCACATCCTCCAAAGTTAAATCCAGGAATTCTGCTTTAGAAAATTATAACCATGTCAATGTCTACTTGTAAACTTATAATAATAGCCACTAGGCTAGTAGCCCCGTGGTCATATGCCCTTAAGATGAACTTGAGGATGTGAGTTCGAGTCCCTATGAGGACTCATGAGTGTGTGAGTTTTAAGGGGAAAGGAAAAAGATCAGTAAATAAATTAAATCTGATAAAAGAAAGAAACTCGCCTTCAGTACTTAGTCTCTGCTTGACACCATTAATTTTCACTCTAAACCATTCATAGAAGCAATTTCCTTTTTCCCTGATTTTATAATAGATACATTTATGGCATGAGTAACAGTTACAATAGGTCAAAATATCTAGCTTTCATTAAACATAATAGTGCTTCAACAAAAATCTCACCCTCCACTATATGAAGCAACAAAGCTCAAGCGTTGCCCTTCAATCATTGATCCCAGAAATTCCAAGGACAGGCAAGTGGGAGGACCTGCATCACAAAATAAACTTCAAGTGTACAATAAAATTTGCATTACTCACACTTCTGGAAAGATGAACACAAACTTCTCAGCATTATCATCTTCAAATGTACTTGGAAAAACACCAGGCAAAAAGATACCAATGGTGAACCCAAAAAAAGGTTCACAGTTTCTCAAATGCCAAAAATTGAGATAAATAAATAAACCCTTAATATAGGATAATGAAACTTAATTCCTTACCAGGTATGATAGGTCCAATTTGTTCAGAAAGAACAATAGGGCCCCGCGCCCAGTCACTTCTGACAGGCTCACATGAAACTGAAACAAAGAAGCCAATGTCCTCCAGTGATAGCATGTATGAAGACGTAGTGGCACCCATGATTTCAAATTGTGTGCCATCTGAACACGACTGCAAAGAGCCAAATACAATTTTGTTATTTTTATACAGAGAAAATTACAACAGCTACTTTTAAATAATGAAGTTTCTTAAAGTTTGCAATGAACTATACACACCAATTACAACAATTGAAGCTCCAGTTTTATAATATGTGGTGTTCCTTATAAATTCCAGCCACTTCACACATGGGCCCATGGTTCCGCAAGAACAGAACAGAGAAAAGGCAACCAAGAGACAAAGTTCAATATACATACCCGAAACCAGCGGAAAACCGAATCTCCCTCTTCTCCACCCCAATATTTTTTGTTAACATTTAGTTTAGTTCCTTCAACTGCTGCCCCATCTATTTGTAGAGAGAGCAATTTTGGGCTCCCTATCACCAAGCAGCAATCAGCATAAGAAGCAGATTTGAAAAATTTTGAAAAAAATACATAAATGATTTGAAGCACATACAAGAACACATATCTGCAAACCCACACTACAATCAAAGTAGTGGTAGTGAGATGTAACTAATGCTTTAAATATGAATGCATGTATGATGTCTCACTGTTACAAATATCTCTTTGAAAATCAACAGAAAATACATAAATTTAGCTAACCAAAATGCAGAAAATATATACACCATTATCAAATCACCAATAAATTAAATTTAAGCATTCAATTTAAAACTAATGCATCTCAATTTGAACTTTTTCACACTGATAATAATCAATTATATTACCCTGACACTTGAAAGGTGCGCACTGCACACCTATTTTTAACATTTCATGAGACACCTTTGGATTTGAAATCTGTCACATGTGCTCGCAAATGCATAATTTTAAGGGATGCACTCTTAAGAGGAATATAGGAACTCATTTCAACCACCCACAAGAATGGGTTGGTAAGGACCTTAGTCAGATACTATTATTGGTAGTTTAGAAGTGCAATTATCCACAGCACAAACATAAGCTTCCATTAAATATCAGGTGGAGATGAAAGACAACTTAGGCATCGAATCTAGCAAACTTTACTACACAAAGGTAATTGTTGTCCAGTTTGATATAGTATGTTACCAGATTTTAACTAATTACATTCACGTCTTGAAAAATGGTTAAGTCAAAGTTTCCTTCATGCATTATTATTTTGAAAAAAAAAACATTCATTTTCAATTTATTTATTATTTGCAAACATATATTGAGGCATAAGATGATAAAATTACCAGGACGAACACGCCCATTTCCCAAGCAATTTCTTGGCTCCCCGACGATTCCATCATCACGCACTGGAGTACATTGGAAGGAAACAAATTTACCAATTGCATCTTTAGTTACACGATACTGAAGAACTCCAGAAACCTCAGGTATTGGGGTTCCAATGTCCGTTTCAACCTGCAAATTCCCAGAAAAGATAAAAGAAATACAATCATAAAAGTTCATTTATATTGCTGATAATTTAATACAAGCAATGCATAGACCAGTGTACATACCTCATGAAGATACCAGTTGTATATACTTTTCCCTTCATGCCCACCTATGTAGCCATATGATGCTGTCAATATTCCACCTTCAATGCAATCACCCGTGACAGAGAGGAAATTCAGGCTTGGAGGAAGAGCTGCAATAATTAAATAATATGAATTAGTGAAGCATGTTTTCTTGAAGGACTAACAGGTTTTATCATAAAAAGTATCGTCTTCAAGTTTTAACCAGTAGCCATTTTGTAGACTTGTGCAAAAAATAAGCGTCAAATTCAATTAATACAGCAGTCACTTAAAAGAACAAGAAAAGAAGAGTTTACTCTACTAGGAGATTCTCAGTGATTCCTGTCAGAGAGAGAACAAAAGTAAAAAATAATATAAAATCCCAGTTATAACTTATGACACATGCATCCAGAAATTGATCACGGTAGTTTCGTTGTTGTCGACACAGATGACAAGGAAAAGAAAGAAATTTACTTACTCTCAACTGCTCTTTCTGATATAACATATGCTGGTTCACCAGATTCACCATCACGTGTCATAGGAGTATATTTTGCCGCAATGTAATAGCCAACGGCTCCTAAAGGTACACGAAATGCCTAAACAGAGGTGAAAGCTCAAATAAGAGAATAAAAGGTAACCTGTATAAATAAAGGATGACTATCAAAGAATAAAAGTGCGCCTTACCTTCGCAATCTTGGAAGTGCTCACTGCCTCAAGACCATTCTCACCATCCAGTGTTGAAAAACTTGTCTTAAACCACTGCACTCTGCTAGAACCTTCAGTTCCTCCAGTAACAGTACCAGTTACAGTAATCTTACTGTTCTCCCTTAAATCACCAATTATCTTAACATTGGTTACCTTTGGGGGTGCTGGAATTTGATCAAATACAAAACATCAGAAGTGCGGGACAATAACAGTATCATGCACCATGATTTAAGTAAAAAAAGACTTTATAACCAGAAGGGAAATTATTATCTGTCCACCCGATATTAAGCCGAAGTCCGAAAATATAACAGGTTTTTGAAAATTTCCATCTGTCCACCCCATGTTATGAAAAATGGACATTTTATACCCAAAGTTTTTTAGGGTGTAAAATGTCCTTTTTCATAACTAGGTTTGGATGTAAAATGTCCATTTTTGGTTACTTGGGGTTGACATATGAAAATTTTCAAAAACCTGATATATTTTTGGACTTTAGCTTAACTTTGGGTGGACAAATGATAATTTCCCTACCCAGAAATCCTGAACAGTAGTCAACTAAGTAATACAATAGGGTTGCACTACCAAATTACCATGTAAACAGATTTTCATTTTAACTTTACTGATCACTAGGGGCATGATAAATAAAGAGAGAGAAAAGGCGTTGAGGAAAGGAAATGGTCAGAAACACCAATAAAAAAAAAAAAACATAAATATTAAAGGATCCACATTATGAAACAGTCAGAAAGATTCCAACGAGAATAAAATAAGAATAGAAGAATTGTTTCTAAATAACCTTTACAGGCAAGCAAGAAGAAAATATGGAAAGACTAAACAAAACAGCTAAACAAACATACCTTTCTTCACGATAGGAGATACTGCAGATACAGATTCCCCTTCCTGCCCTGAAAAACAAACCAATCATTATATTACTAGACCTGTAAGCTGCAATCAATTTTCAGCATTTTCCACAAACAACAGAGCAGGGACCAACCCTCAAAATTAATAGGTACATATACAAAGGCCAATTGTCGCCCAACATCTTCTTTGGTCAATGTATACTTAGATGTACCAGTTGATACCAATATAAATTCTCTGCAAAGAAGAAGAAGAATCAATAAAAGTAAAGACACCATAAATAGAGCTAAATCAACTAAGGAGGGTCACAGCCCAACCTGTACAAAACTGAAATTTATTATGAAAACAAAAAAAAAAGTTGGAAGTATATTTTAGGAAATCTATCCAACATATGAAATTTATATTATTCGCAATATGTAATATAATCCATTCAACAAATTGACAACTCAAAAAACAAACAATAAAGATATAAAATGCCCCAGAAGGATAATGATCTCTGGCAAAATCATGTGAAATTGCAATTTTTAAGTGAAAGACAAAAAACCACAGCAAAAGAAGAAATCGTCCATTTATTTTGTTGGGTGTTCCATTTAAAAATAACAGTAGAAAAAGTATACGAACCCAGTGTCCTTGTTCTCACGTAACCATTCAAACTTGCTCGGACCCTCTTTCCCTCCAAAGTATTTTCCAACTCCTTTGATAACACTTCCTTCAATAGCATCTCCAGTAATACAGACATTACTGACAGATGGAGAAGCTGCAACCAGGAAACATGGTAATTTCATAAGACACTCGTTCAGTTTTACTAAGAAATTAAGAAGCACAATATTTTCCAAGTTTAAGCAAATAATTAAGAGTTAAGGAGGCAACTGCTCAAGGGATCTATAACATTCAAAGAGCTCAAAAATAATACCCAGACTTGCAATATGAGCAAACCTCCACTGAATAAAAATGTAAAATCTAATACCAAACTATATACAACAAGTAGTGGGGTCCTGCTAGCTAAGATTTGGCTAAACCTTGGAAATCTTAAAACCATAATGCCTTTCAAATCCTCCTAGCCATTATCTTACAGCAATCATTCTTGTTAAGAAGAACGCCCATGTTGTGGTAATTCCACCTAGAAGGTAATGGGTTACTCCTACAACACATCCTTGTACAATGCTCAAGGCTCTAGGCTGAGTAGCTTACTATCACTACAACACATGGAGATGAGAAATAGAGTAATTCTGCACCCGCGCACCGCACAAAGACATATAAGTAGTACATTGCACCCAGAATTTATAACAGGAAATGCAGCACCAAAATATTCTGTCAACCGAACCCAAAAAATGCAACAACCACGAACTTTTAAATACCTTACAGCAATGACTACTAGAGGCCCTAAATAGAGAACTTCATGGTTTGACAGGGCGACACATGGGCTACTATTTCAAAGGCTGTAGTCCAGAAAGTTAACTCTTGATACATGTCCAGCCAATATGACATTCCCAAGGACTCTTAGAAGTGACAACCCTATGCATGGAATGCAGCAAACTTAATAAACTAAATAGGCATACTTCAAATAGAAGTTGTATAAGCAAGACCGAAGTTGGTTTAGTTGATTGCCATTGCTCCATAATTCAGTTGCTAGAAGGACCAATGGATTAGATATTTCAATTCTCCACATTTGCATGCACCACTCCATAAAATAGTCAATCTGTGGACGGTTGACCAAAACTACAGATAACAGTTGCCTCAGATCATTAATTATTGCTGGTTTTTTTCTCTTAACTTCCCATAGATTAATTTCATTTGTTTAGGTGCTAAAAAGCAGTAAAAACAAGCATGCATGTAAACATACACTAAACTTTAATGAGATAAGAAGTTCAAAGAATTATGAAGGACAAAGTTACATGGAAGTTTTATCCCCCACATACCTGCTTTAACAAAATCTGTATACTTATATTGGGGTTCTCCTTTGGCACCTTCTTCAGTGACTGGTGTGTACATAAAAACCAAACTAGAATCAATGTCATCTATGGTCAACAGATACTCCTCATCTTCTGCTCCAGCAATCACCACAGGGCT